>CAUYPO010097574.1:0-33416 GCA_963574435.1 Cheirogaleus major | reverse complement strand
AGAGCTTCCCAAGATGGGTTTTTGGTTTTTTTGGGGAGACAGAGTCTCACTGGGCTAGAGTGCCATGGCATCAGCCTAGCTCACAGCAACCTCAAACTCCTGAGGTCAAGCAATCCTCCTGCCTCAGCCTCCCTAGTAGCTGGGACTACAGGCATGCGCCACCATGCCCAGCTAATTTTTTGTATATATATTTTTAGTTGGCCAATTAATTTCTTTCTATTTTTAGTAGAGACGGGGTCTCGCTCTTGCGCAGGCTGGTCTCGAACTCCTGACATTGAGCGATCCTCCCGCCTCGGCCTCCCAGAGTGCTAGGATTACAGGCGTGAGCCACCACGCCCGGCCGACAATTACCTATTTTACAGTGGAGAAACATGGTAGATATCACCTTAACAAATTATCAAAGTTAACATCTCCAGAGATGGGACAAATCAACATCATGTATCTTCTGATCTGATGCACTGAGAAGGATACACTATCACTTGTGTGGTGTTCCTGCCACAAAATTGACAACCAAAGGCAAATCCAAATTAAGGGACTTCCTACAAAATAATTGGTTTATCCTCTCTAAAAATGTCAAGGCCAAGAAAAAGAGAGAACAACTCTTCCAGATTAAAGACTAGAGAGAAACAATAAGTAAATTAAATCTGTGATCCTAGACTGAATCCTGGACAATGTGTGGGGAGAGGGTAGGATGGACTGCTATAAAGAATATCATTTGGATGAGTGAAAAATTTTAAATATGCATTATGATTTAGAGAATGGTATTATATAAATATTAAACTTTCATATTTTAATAACTACTGTGGTTATATAAGAGAATACTCTTATTCTTAGGAAATAACATACTGAAGTATTTAAAGATGAAGGGGCAAAATGTCTGCTACTTATTCTCAAATGGTTTAAATAAAATTGTGTGTGTGTGTGTGTGTGTGTGTAGTGAAAGGAAAACAATTAAGTTCATATGAGAATGGTAATGCAAATAGGCCAAAATGTAACAATTGGTAAATTTGAGTAACTGGTACACAGGAATATTGCATTCTATTCTTGTAACTTCTGTAAGTTTGAAATTTAATAAAAATTTAAAATTTACCCAAACAAAAAACATTCCTAAGTAATTCTCAATGTAAAATATGAAACTTAATGGAAATACAAACTACCTAGAAATGTGGTAAAAGAGAGCAATACATATATCAAAAACTGGACACTGAGGAATTACCAAATAAAAGAATAATTAATAGAATTAAATGCCTGTAAAAAAGAACATAAAATCAATTTGAATTCAATATCACAACAAAAGAATCTTTAAAAAAGAATGACGAAGATAAAATGGAACATAAAAAATATGTAAGATTCACAAAACCTAACGCTTTTGAAAACAAAGACTGCTAATCAAACATGGTATGTGTGTGTACCATATGCTTTAGTTTTTCTCTCCCCCAAGACACTACTAAAATGAACAATGTATTTTCATAATAGTAATTACTAGTAAATACAGAGATATGGCAGATACTGCTGATTGCATCCCTGAAAACCATCCCTCCCTTCCCCTACTTCCTTGCTATAAGATGTTGATTTTTTTTTTTCACAGTTACTGTGGTCAGCTCCAGAAAATAAATTATGATTTGTCTAAACCAGTGATTTTCATTCCTGATTACATGTTAAAATCACTTGGGTAGTTTTTCAAAAATTCTAAAGCTTCAACCCCACTCCAGATCAAATCAATCTTAATGTTTTTCTTATCAGTTTTTATGAGCATAAGTCATCAGTTCTCGACTGTGGCGGCACATTAGAATCATCTAGTGACCTTTTAAAAATAGTGATGCTCAGGCCATACCCTAGTCCAGTTAAATCAGAATTGCTGGGGGTAGGAGCAGTTGTTCAGTAACCAAGGTTAAGAATAGCTAGCTTAAATGAAACGAAATCATTAACCCTCCATCCTATTTGTTGCAAATGCTTTTTTGCACCTTATAAAGTTATCAATGACCTAACTGGCAGTAGAGAAACAGATTCTGTTGGAGACAGCTGAGAGTACTGTGAAGTGATGAAGCCACTTTGAAATTTAATTTGGAATTATTTACTGAAGTTTAAAATATGTATATTCTATTATCCCCATAATTTTGCTTTTAATATATAGCTTAGAGAAGTCCTGTACATAGATGTTCTTTGGAGGGCTGTTTAAAAACCAGAAAATTATTAAACATGTCACAGTGTTACAAAATATAGTCTTACATAAAGAAATTAAAACAAAGTAGCTCCATGTCTGTGGAAAGTTCTCTGCAAAGAATGAAAAAGCAAGTTTCAGAACAGTAACAGTAACACTTAGTGAATGTGTCAGGTCCTGTTCTAAGAGTTCTATGCAAACCAACTCAATCCTTAGATCAACCCTATGATGCATTTACTTTATTTTCTACATTTTGCAGTATATACTTATGATCCTCTTTATATAGAAATATTTTAAGTGACAAAATAGTACCACATTCACATTTATATGTGTATGTACTTAAATGCATAGGATAAAACTTTAAAAAAATGAATAATTAACTGATAACAGTGGCTATCTTTGGGTAGATACTTGGGATCGGGAATTTTTGCCACATGGGACTTGAGCCTCTTTATAATATACAACTTATTTTTATAAAAAAATTATTCATTAGTTACATATGTAATTCTAATTTAACTAAAAAAGAAAAAAGAAAAAAAGCACGTACTACCGTTTGCCCAAAAGAGACTGTCATTGTATATAATGGCAATAATTTGTAAGCAAACCATGTTCAAAAGACATGGTGAAAGTATGATGAAATCATGGGGCTTGGTGAAATGTTAACACTACGAGGCCATTACCACTCATGGTAAAGATAAATGTTAATGATATGGGCAGTTCATATGTGTTTTGGCATAATAAACACAGGTTACAGGTCAGTAGCCATAATATAATCACATTAAAAAAAAGAATTCTGAGTATTCACTCTAACAAGTAGAGTTATCTCTACTTAATAGGATTACAGATGACCTTTGTTTTTTCTTTATGCTTCTCTATATTTTCTAAATTTGTTATAATAAGAAATTCTTTTTGTAATGAAAAGAATACAGCAATCTTCAGAACAGAAGTGATATATTTGATCAGGTATTTAAAAAGTCTTAAAAGAAATAATCTAAACATGGTTCAAGTAGAAGCACAGAAACAATCAAAGAACTGAAAATAAGTTCAAATATATAAAATACCATTTAATATACACCAAATAGGCAGTACAAAGTAAGGGAAAAGGAAATAAGTTATTATTGAATAAATGATATAAGAATAATGCTGGGTAAATGAGAAAAAACTGAATTTAGATTCCCAATATGTCATAAAACAATTACTAAATGAATTGAAAAGTTATGCATATAAGAGAATTGAAAGACAATCCTGGTTCTAAAGGATTTACAATGTAGCTACAGAGCAAAATTTGCATATAAAATCCTTTGGGAAAAACAAAAGGCCTTTAGTTAAATGCTTTATACTGTAATTGCTATAGAGGTCCCAAGAATGGGAAGTAAAGGAGAAAGGGAGCTAACATTTATTGAACACCTCATGTGTGTCAAGTGTTCTGTACATATCTTACTTCAATCTCAAAAACAGTGAGAGAAAGTGTTATCTGTTATTCACAGGTTCTCACAGGTTCAACAGCTCACAGATGTTATAGCCGAGATCAGAAGCCACATTTTTCTGATACTAGAGCCCATGCTCTTTATACCATATTACAGAGAGATGAGACTAATGTGTGTAAAATAATCTGAGATGATTTTTTTTCCCCAGTGGAGGCAATATTTGAACTAAAGGGTTGGTAGGAACAGATGGCAAAGATGTAGAGGCAGAAATTACCTAACAGAGCACAGTGGGGGTAACAGGTAGGGGAGAAGAAAGGATAGTTAAAAATGAAATGTAATAGGGGAGAAGAGTAAAAGATACTATATAAAACAGACTTGATTAGATCAGATATTATTAAAGATATTAAACAATAAATGTCTACATCTGTATCTAAATTTATATCTAATTTCCATATTCTCCACTTCCAAAAATGTATTTGAGGAGACTAAGAATAAAAGAAAATGTTTGAAATCATACGTAAAGAACTGGAGAAAACAGGTGTGGAAGGATACCATGTATAAAGAACCTTTCACCCACAGCTTTCTTTGTCTTTCCTCAGGTACTATTACCAGTAACCTGCTTATTGGCTCAGAGGTCCAACACCTTGTCTGGAGCTCAAGAATGACTGGAAGGAAACTGTAAACCATGTTTCTGCTCAACGCCAGGCTGAAGTTAGAAGTCTGTGGAAAACAAGGTGTGTACAAATGGAATCCAAGTTTTGAAGGATACTAGAAAGGGAATTTTCAAGTCTTTTCTTATACAACCTAGCTGTTCAAGTTAGCATACAATCAGCATACAATTAGTTTTTCTAATAAAGCTGCCTTTCTTATTTCAGAAAAAAAAAAGATGACAAGGTCATAATAACTTAATATCAAAAACCCAGGCTAGCGGCCGGGCACGGTGGCTCATGCCTATAATCCTAGCACTCTGGGAGGCCAAGGCGGGAGGATTGCTTGAGCTCAGGAGTTCAAGACCAGCCTAAGCAAGAGCGAGACCCTGTCTTGAAGACAAGAAAACAAAAATAGGCTAAAATTATCACTTTGATCATTATCTAAGTGCTCAGATTCCTGACAGTCAATGCAAAAGGAATATACTGTACAATGGATTATATAATTCCTACTTGTCTGGAACTGTTTACAGGAGATAAGCAAGACCTTGTTGACAAACATTAAGATGTGTCAATTGAGAAGTTCATGTTAATAGAAAAGTCCCCAAATTTCTACCCATATAATTATACATACAGTGCAATTCAATCAAAATCCCAAGAGATGTTTGAATGGAACCAAGGTAATTCAAAAATTTATATGGAAATGCAAAGGAGCACAAATAGCCAAGACACTCTCGAGGATCAAGGTAAGAGCACTTGCTCCAAATATAAAGTTACAGTGAATAAGATAATAATGGTATTACTACAAGGAGAGGCAAATAGACTAATGGAACAGAATATAGAATACAAAAATAGATGCAGATATATATGGTCAATTGAGTTTTTACTAAAACGACACTGAATATCAGTGCAGAAAAGATGAATTTTTCAATAAATGATACTAGAAAAATTGGAAAATGAAACTAAATCCTACCTTACAGAAATTAATTCCAAGTAGTATGAAAACCAAAATGTTAAAGCCAAAATCTAGAAAGTGTTTAGAAGAAACTCTTCATTATTTAGAGGCAGATAAAAATTTCTTAAACAAGCACTAACCACAGGAAAAGATTTCATTACATGGAAACCCAGAATCTCTGTCCATAAAAAGGCACCATAAAGAGTGAAAAACAAAGCTAGAGCAAGAGAAAATATTTGCCACACATATAACCAACAAACGACTAAAATACAGAAGATATATTAATATAAACATATATACACATATATAACTGCTATAAATCACTGAAAAACAACCCAATTAAAAACTGGCAAAATATTTAAACAAACAAAAAGAGGACCGTACAAAAGAGGACATTCAAGTGACCAAATTGGTGCTCAACTTCATTAATAATAAAGGAAATAGAAATTAAATATGATAACATTAGACACCCACCAAATAGGCAAAAATTTGAAAAGTATGATGATGCCAAGAGCTGGCATGGATGTGGTGCTAAAGGAATCCTTGTAAACAGCTGGTACAAGTGAAAATCTGCACAGTATTAGAGAACAGTTTGGTTATGTCTGGTAAAATTGAAGATGTATAAACCCTATCCATCAGCAATTAATGGCCAGGTATATGCACTAAAGAAATGCAAGCATACATACACCAAAATATGTGCACAAAATGTTCACAGTCACACTGCCTGTAATAGCCAAAAATTAGAGGCAAGTCAAATGTACGTTAAAGGTATAATGGATAAGCAAATTATAATATGCTGATACAATGGGATAGTATACATACAGAAATAAAAAGAATGAACCGTAGTTTTTTTGTGAAAAAAAGACACAAGAATGTCTATTCATACAAAGCTAGAAAACAGACAAAAACTAAACCTATGTGGTTTGGGGATTCATACATAGGTACTAAAGCTCTAGTGAAAAGCAAAGAAATGACCACAGTGATTATCATCACAGGAGCACAATGTTTGTGATTGTGGAGGAGTACATCAGGGGCTTCTCTTCAGTGATGGCTGTATTCTATTTCTTGACCTGCATACTTCTTACATGGTGGGTCTTTGTAGTTATTTTTTAAACTACACAAATGAGTGTTTTGTGCCATTTCCGTATCTAATTTGAAAGAAAAAAATAAGCCATAGGCATTCCAATAAATATTATACATCTCTAAAAATATTTTCAAAATAAACTATGTAGGAAAATACTTAAATATAATTTTACATGAAAGTGTAAAGTATAAACTGGTAAATGCATGAATTCAGTTTTTAAAAATCATATTTTATATACACACATAAAACAGACGGGAAGGTTAGCATTGGTTTTAACTGGGAATTTAAATATTTTTCTCATTAGAGATTTCTGTACTTTGAAATTATGTAAAACAATCATGTTTTACTTTTATAATCAGAAAGAAACAGTATTTTTTTTTAAAGACAGCATAAAGAAAAATTAAAGCCATCTGACAAATTAGTAAGGGAAAATCAGGTGGGAGAGGGAAGTTGAGGTTTGGAGCAGCCACATTTTCTCAAAGGGGAAATTCCAGCGATCAGGTCATCTAATGGGTAAGAATTTTCAAGAGAAGGAAAGCAAGGCATGTCCTGACAAAGAAAAAGGATTTCAGGAGAAAGAGGAAACAGGCTACCTTGCAGGTGCCTTGTGGACGTTCAACAGCCATTCTTTACTCCTCTTTGGAGGCCTCTATCCAAGTAGGGCAGAGCTGGGAAAGGAGAAAGGAGTCAGGAAACGCCAGGCTCTTCTGGGAGCCCATTCGACCATTTCAGAAGTCACCCTGGCTCAGTCTCTACCGCCCACCACCTGCAGAGGAAGGTCAGAGAAGTCTAGGGCATCCTGTGCAATCCAGGCATCACAGACAAGAGGGGGTGAACGCATCTCTGGGCAGAATCTGTCCCTGACTTCACAGAGGTCTTCTGTGACTGCAGTCACAAAGGCACAAAGACGTCCCACACCTACATTGGCTATAGGAACACACAGTCACAGAAACTCACTCTCACCATGGGGACCCAAACGTCACAGGCATCCCAAACCTAAACATAATGGGCTGCACAGTCCCACACTCAGCACGGGGAGGGTTGCAGTCACAACCGCGGAGTCCATAGGCACCTCTCACGCTCTCAGTGCCATACACCTTCGGGACACAGTGACAACAAATTCACGTGCACCCTAAACAACAGTATCACAAACACACGGGGAAATAGCTACAAACCTCACAGTTAAGAGATCCTACACCCACACACAGTTTGGCAAATGGTAATAAACACACACACCAAGGGGACGCAGCCACAACCGCGGTTAAGGAACCACAAACTCGCAAACACAGTCCCACACCAGGTCACACACGCACAGTCCTCACCGGGAAAGACTCCTCCCCGCCCTCACGGTTCGGTACGCAGACACACGCCCACCTAGAGTCACGGTCACAGTCAGACTCATGCACTCCTCACTCTCTTCCCAGCCTGCTCCCACGCATGCCCCTCAGGCCGGAGGTTCCAGACGAGCCCGGCTGGAGCCGCCTCACCTACGCCTGCCGGCTGGGGCCAGCCCCGCTCCACACGAGTGGAAGCCGCTCTCACAAAGCCTCGGGCTGTTCGCCCAAACCCGCGGGGAGGCCCCGCCCGCTCCGCAGGAGACGCTCTAGTTCTCGCGGGAGAGAGCACTGGGCCTGGAGGCCGCTGGGAGGTGTAGTCCAGGAAGCGACAGGAGGCTGCAAACGGCAGCGCGGCCATCCCGATTCCCGTGGCGCGGGCTCTGGAACAGTCCGAAACTCTGGAGCTGAGCCGCTCATCGGAGCCTTCCGGGAATCTCAGCTGACAAGGACTCCCTAGACCAAACTTTACTCAGACTCCTCTGAGCCCTCTCTTTTGTCTAAGCCTCCTCCTTGGCCTGCCAACCCCAATTCTGCAAGAATCCTGCGAAACCAGTTTCGCAAGAATCCCCCCACCCTTGATATTTAATACTTAACTTCCTCTTAGTAATTTAGCGCCACTGTCTCCTTCACCCTACCCGTCAGCTACGAATCTCCAGCTACTGTTGTACTCGAAGTTGGCTATTGCCATAGTCGTTTAACGAAGTCTTCCTTGCCTATTTAACTTGTCTGGTGCAATTTTTCTTTGTCACAGCCCAGCCTCAGAGTGAGGCTCTCAAGACTGCAGCCACTTACCTGGCGACATGCTGGGTTACAGGGCCTCCTGGGAAATGCAGTCCAAGACTTTGCCAGCGACTGGATGGGCCCGGCCAAAGTGGGCTGAGTCCTGTAGGACTCCAGCGGGAGCCTGGTTGCAGAGAGACTGCTCGGAGTTCCGCTTAATGCTGGAAACATGCTCTTGAGGCAGGCAGCTGCGGAGCGTGTCCGGCAGGCGGAAGAGCGGATCGGAATGTGGAACCTGACCGTCTGGGAGCAAACCAGCCTGGGGAGTCTGAAGGAGAGAAATCCGAGAGCCCAGTCATGTATGTGAGAGTGGGCAAAGGAGGGCCCTCGTGTGTGCGATTGGGTTTGAGGGAACAGTTGAGTGAAAGAAACTGCGTGCAAGTAAGATGGGTGCGTGTAAGAGAGAGATGAGGTCAAGATACATGTAGTTTTAGAGGGTCATATTGAGTGTGTGGCGTGGGGGGCAAGATTGTATATGAACCTGTGTGTGTGTATGAGTGTGTGTGTGTGATCACCTGATTGTGGGTCACTGCATGGGTAGCTGATATTGTGTCTGTGGGGGCATCTGAAGCCTCTAAATCTCATTTCTTTAAATTGTGATACAAGTGTGTCTTCCTGAAGCATCAATTTTAAGAGCAAAAAAGCGCTACATAATTGATATAAGAAATAATTTGTAGTATTTTATATAAACATTTAACATTCCGATATTTCTTCTGGACTAGAATACAAAATCATATGACTTTTTAAACAGGGTATATTTTTGTCATGGGGGTGCCTGCTTTGGGTTGTGTCCTGGACCCTCCCCAGAGGCATTTTCTCTTCTCTGTTCTTTAGGAGACATTGGTGGGGTAAGCATACAGAGATGTGATTGTTTGGTTCAACCAGGAGCATCAGTTAAAAGACGTTCAGAGGAAGCTGTACAGGAATGTGCTGCTAGAGAAGCAGAGCAACACAGCCACATTAGGTATGGATTGCTTCTCTCTATAATCCACATTTTGAAAGTACTCTTTTCCATTTTTGAAGTATTAAGAATCTTTACATGGCATAATGGATTCAGCTTTGACATGAATGCTTCAGATATTCTAAAGCCCTTTGCTATGTGATTATATATGAAAGGCTATTTATTTTGCTTTTTGTTTTGGGGGTTTTGTTGTTTGGTTTTGGGGGTTTTGTTGTTGTTTGTTTTTTTGAGACAGGTTCTCGTTCTGTTGCCTTTGTTGGAGTGCAGTGGCACAATTATAGCTCACAGCAACCTCAGACTCCTGGGCTCAAGCGATCCTTCTGCCTCAGCCTTCTGAGTAGCTGGGACTACAGGTGTGCACCACCACTCCAGACTTATTTTGTTCTTTATGTGGTAATATCCTTAAAGATTTAGGCTCTGAGTTTTGAGATAGCACTTAAATTAAAATTCACGTCTTGTGTCATTTTCCCACATGTTGGCTATCGTATCACCAAACTGGATGACATCTTCTAGTTGGAACAAGAAAAGAGGTCATGGGTGGTGGGTAGAAGAAATGTAAAGGAGTTTCTGTCCAAGTGAGTGAGTGAGAACCAGGCACAGCACAGATGCTCAGTGAGAGGGTTGACACCACTGAAATGTTTTTCAGGATTTCCTTACAGACCCTACCCTTCTTAAGTTTTAGTTGATGTGTACCTTTAAGTCATTATCTTTCTCTATCAGGCACCGTCTTTTCTTTAAGCAGATCCTAGAAGATCATATTCACCTCTTCATTTTCATAGCCGACATATGCAGTCATCACTTCATAGATCTGCAGCCTTTCAAAACACTTATTGTTTCACACTGAGGTTTATTTTTATTACATTCCATTATCTATCTTTTCATTGTTAAAGCTTCAGGGTTATATTTTACATCTGCATTTCCCATTGTCATATACTTCCTGTGATCATATTTCAGCAAACTCCATCACCTCCCAAAGTTTCTAGCTTAGAAATAATTGCTGCTTTCCTCCTAGCTCCCCTTTTATTTTTTATAAAATAAAAAACCAGTGTTTTTATTTTATAATTTGTAGGGGACTGATTTTGGTGATTGCCTGCCTTATACTAATCATTCACTATAGCCTGTAATGTACGTGTGCTGCACGATGCAGTGGTAACCAGTATTCTCTTCAGACCCAGTTACTGTCTTGGAACATAACAAGAGGCCTGAGTTTCTGCACGTAAGCAAACGCTGCCCAGCTCCCACACGGTGGGTCCCCCGTGATGGGAGTCTGGAGGCCATAAAGATAAGAAGAACATTCCCAAGGTCTGGCCCCGTAAGATGGTTGGTGGCCAAAGACGGGTAAGATCTCCCACGGCGGGGATAACCTAAGACAGGCATAACCGTGGGGGCCTGCCGCTGATTGGGAGAGAGCACAAGAAGTTCTTCTGATGGCTGCATTGTTTAATGTTGCTTATTTTAACCTTGATTTTTGAGTTATGTCCAGTGCTGGCGCCTCAAGTAACGGTTTCTAGGTCTGAGACGATGGGAAATTGTTCCCTTATGATACAACTCCGGAATTGACAGTTATCACTGCTGTGCTCAGATGCTCACGTACAAGGAACTAACCTTGGGTCTGGGGGGTATAAAAATAAAGCGACCGGTGCATTGGGCACTCGAGTCATGTAAAGTCTTTATGTGTGTCTGTGTCGTTCTTTATGTTCTGTGTTCCTCCCCCGTCTTGTAATCAGGCCACGACAATAATTGTTTGTTTTTAAATGAATCATCACATTGATTTTAAAAACTTAAATAAGATTATAGTGAAAAAATTCTCCCTTTCACTGTTTATCTTCCCCACATGAATCTACTGTCACAAGTTTCTTTTTTAAATTACTTTGAGTTATTCTATAATTATACCAATATATATGTATATATAGCCCCTTACTTTTATTTTTTTATAAATGCTAGCATACTACAAATTATTGAGCACATTGGTTTTTACTATTATTTCTTAGAGAATATTCCATATTGATACATAATCTTTATTCTTTCTAATGGTGGTATAGTATTTTGTGGTAGGAGAAATTTTATATTTTTATATTATATTTAATGAGTACCATATTAGTGGATATTTAGCATTTTTTCAGGTTTTTGAAATTCTGGAATGAATATTCTTGTATTTCAGCTTTGCATAGATGTGCATGTACATCTTTGTAATAGATTCCTCTATGAAGAAGTACTGGGTCACAGTATCTCATTTGTACCCATGAGATTTTAATTTATGAAGTTAACTGAATGACAACACAGAGAGGTCAATCAATGCCCTTGAAAGAAGAAATTTATTACATACATTTTCTGAGAGAAGGGGACACACTACATAGGGCCACAGAGAAAACATCAAGATGATCATGAAGCAAAAGTTAGGAGCAAGGAGAAAACCTGAACCAGAGCCTTTTTGGGATTTCCACAGGAAAGGAAAGGCAGGGCAGAAGAAACAGCTAGTGCGAATAATTCTGGTGGGCTTTGGGCTGTAGTGGTGGGCTTTAGTTGCCTGGTACTTGGCCCTGAGTAGATGTAGGGGGCAGGGTAAATATTGGCTTGGTGTGTGAGTTGGATAAGAGAAGATAGTTGGGGGTTGTATAAGAAAAATGAACACTTTCCTTCTCCTACTGTACTCTCAATATTCAACACAAAACACTTCTGTGACCGGATGTGTGGGGTTTTTCCCACACCAACCACATTAGCTGAAACCAGCTGAATGTCCTATAATGCAAATCAATTCTGACACTATCTGTATAAGTATTTGCTGCTCACGGAAGATGAACTAATTTTCATTCCCACCAAAAATATATGAAAATACCTATTTCCTGTCCCTGTCAAACACTGTATTTCTTCATTCAGCATATATTCATTATCTGTGCTCCTTATCTCTGCCAGGTGCTGTTCTAGACACTAGGAAAACATCAGTGAACAAAACAGCCAAAATTTCCTGTCCCCGAGGAGTTTACATTCTAGCTGGAGAAGTGGGCAATGAATTTGTAAATGAAAAATAAAGCTTGAAAATGGGATAGTGAATGCCAAGGGAACTGCAATTTCAAATAGCATGGTTTGGAAAGGTCTTACTAAGAAGGAAATACTTGAGAAAAGACTGGAAGGGAAAATAGTCAGATTTGAAGACATTTGGGCAAACAGCATTATAAGCTGAGAATACAATAAATCGATATAAGCCTGTTATATTCAAGGAATAGCAAGTAGGCCAGTGTGATAAGGTGGAGTGTAGATAAGGTCAAAGAGCTCATGAGGGGACAGATAATGTCAGGCATTAGAGAGCGTTGTAAGAATTTTGGTTATTACTCTCAGTGAGATGGAAGGCAATAGTAGATTTTGAACAGAGAAGTGACATGATCTGATTTACATTTAAATGAAATCATATGAGGTAGATGTAAGGGTTCAAGGAAGGAAGTGGGGAAACTAGCTGAGGAGCTATTGGGATAATCTAGGTAAGAGGTGACGATAACTTGATCTATTCTAGGGTGATAACAGTGATGATAAACTGCTGGATTCTAGATATATTTTAAAAGTGAAGCTGGAAGGATTGGATAATAGATTTGATGTGAGAAATAGGAGAAACAGGACCCTAGGCTGACGCAAGTATTTTAGCTTGAGAAACTAGAAGACCAGAATTATCATTTACTAAGATAAAAGTATACAATGAGCAAGTTTTAGGGGGTAGATCAAGAGCCTGTTCATTGCTGTGCTAAATCATCGAGAGTGGATGCTAAAGAGAAACATTTGTGTATTGTCAATAACTATATGTCATTTATAGCAGTTAGCATGAGAATTCTAAGGAAATCCCTTAGGGTAAGACTAAACTACCATAACAGGGTGTAGTGGGGTAAATTGTGGCACACCAGAGATATATCCATGTTTTAACCCCCAAGACCTGTGAATGTGATCTTATTTAGACAAAAGATCTTTGCAGATGTAATTAAGTTAAGGATCTGTAAATGAGGTCATCTTGGATTATCTGGGTGATCCCTAAATCCAATGACAAGTGTCCTTATAATAGAAGATAAGACATAGAAGACTAAAAGTCCATGTGAAAACAGAGACAGAGATTGGAGTTATATGAAGAACACCGGGAGCCACCAGAGGCTGGAAGCGGCAAGGAAGGATTCTCCTCGAGAGCCTTCCGAGGGAACATAGCTTGATTTTGGACTTCCGGCCTCTGGAACTATGAGAAAATAAAATTCTGTTGTTTTAAGCGACCAACTTTGTGGTAATTTGTTATGGCAGCCCTGGAGAATGAATATACAAGTAGACCCCAAAATATTCTAACTTAAAGTCTATAGAAGTTTATTTCTCACTTACCTAAGAGTTTCGAGTTTAGCAATGCAGATTTGTGGGGTAGCTCTGCTCTGTGTAGTCATTTTAAGGGTCTAGGTTCTTTATAAATCTTTGCTCTGTCATACCATAGCATTGTCACTTCCTGCAGAGCCAAAGTTAGCTCAGTTATTTTTTCCTGTTAATTTGCTATACATTTAAAAAAGTCTTTTAGTGATTATCTGAAAGATTACAACATTCCTCTTTGGTTTAGTGTAGCAGAAATTATTGCATTTACCATTTCCCCAATAATTTAGGACCTTAGAACACTTTAATTCCGTTTACCCATCTTTACTTTATTTTTTATCATTTATTTTAATTCTACATACATTTAAGACACCAAAAGGCATTATATTATTTTGTACAGTCAATATTCATTTATATTTACTCTTTCTATTGCTCTTCCATCCCTCCTGAATTTTTTTGTTTCATTTGGGATCTTGTTCCTCTTGAAGAACTCCATTTAGTATTTCTTTTAGTGAAGTTCTGATGGCAATGGATTCTCAGTCTGTCTGAAATGTCTTTTTTTTTTCTTTCTTTCTTTTTTGAAGGAGATTTTTACTGACTGTAGAATTCTTGGTTTTATTTATTTTTTTCCCCTTAGGGTTTTATTAAACTTCTTGAATCTATGTTGGCTGTCTTTAAATAGTTTTGGGAAATCCTGTGTTCTCACTAGTTTTCTTTTTGGACTTCAATTATGCATACCAGTATATACACAAATTATTTGGTGTAATTCTCTATTTTTTCATCTTTTTTAAAAGTCCTTGTCTACTTAACTCTCATATCAGGATTACCTTTTAGTCTGTTTCTATTTTTTATTTTTTCTAATAGTTTTCTGTCATAAAGTCCTATCTCAGCATACTTAATACTTTTTTATTAAATTCTGGATTTGTGTATAAAAATAGTAGGGGCTGCAGATAGTATCTTCCTTTAGAGTATTCACTCTTTTCTTGCTGGGCAGATAAAGGAGGGGCTGATCATCTTCATTTAATAATCAATGATTGAGCTGAGTCAAACTTCCATTACAGTTTTGTTGAGGTGCATTCTGCTTTTGGTTTGCTCCTGTTCCTAGAGCATAGCCCTTATTCAATATAAGAATATAAGCCCTTTCAATATAAGAATCTGGTATGATCACAAATGCCCTTCTGCTTGTCAGGGTCTGAACTCAGTCTTTGTCTCTTTTGCTCAGCAAGGCAACCAAAATCTCTGCTCTGTTTTTTAGAAGTTTTCTGCTTAAGCTTCTTAGCCTCCTGACCAACTCAGTTTTAGAAATGGGCAACTGTCTTGAGGAAAACCAGCCTGATGCTGAGTTCAGGTCTCTGCCCCTCTTTTCTCCCAGGGATCTTGGCCCATCAAGTCTCCAATTTTGTGTTTTTAGGCCCAGAAAACTAAAGTCCCAACAGTCTGGATTCTTATCTTTCTGCTTTTGCCAAGAATTGGCGAATACTCCAGGAAAAATGTGGCTGCAGACTATCTGTAATTACCCACGATCTAGTATCTTGACTTCTCTATTTCCGGTTGTTTCAAAACTCTCTGATGTCTTCCTCATATAGAAAAATATCATAACCAAAGTTGAAAAGGTTTTTTTTTTATTCTATGTGGTTTTTTTAGTTCTTTGCAGGAATATTGGTTTGCTGCAAGCTATTCCATCATACCCCTAAAGCGAACTTCTGTAGTTCATTTTTACTATATTATTTGTTTTATTTCATTAAGTGAGAAGGAGAACACTTTTTTAAATATCTAAAAATTATTATTTTTACAAACTATTTCCTTTGTTTTACTATTCAATTTTTTAAAAAATTCTAGAAATATTTGTCATTTTTCAGTGATATGTATGAGCACTTTATATATGATGGAAATTAGTGCTTTAGCTCATATACACACGTCTTACAATATTTTGTCCTGGTATCCATCTTTTGACATTATTTCCATTTAAGTCCTTTGCACTTTTTTTTTCAAGAACATAGAAATTTTATTAGGACAATAAACCAATATGTGAAGAGCCAGATCACAAAATGGACTTTTTATTTTCTAACAAAATGTATTTTGCAGATTCACCTTAAAACAAGAGGAAGAGAAGAGAAGAAATGATCATATAGTGTGTGAAGAAATGAGAGAAAAGTTTAAAAGAAAAGAAGAGCAATATAGGAAAGAAGTTGAAGTAAAACAACAACTTGAACAGATTCTGAGAACACAAGATGTGGAATTGATGGCTCGAAGAAATAATTTGAAGGAGGTAAATTAATCTTTGGTAAAATGTTTACATTCATTTTATTTCATCAGTATTACTATAATATCCCTTTGCCTTAATGGTTATTATTTAGGTCTAAAACAAACCAAAAATGTTATCTTGAAAATAAACTATGACTTTTATAGCTAAAGTTGTTTATTATAAATCTTGGCATCCAAGTAGTATCTTATTTTAGCACACAGAGCTTTTGAAAAGAATGATATGCCATAATATACACCGAAGGATGATATATTAAGTATTCTGTTCCTAGTAAAATAGTTCAGTATATTTTCCCCTTTTTCACATTTATTACTGTTTTAAACATTGTGAAGAGGAAACAAAAAAGTTACTGAAATAGCAAATAATCTCACAAGACCTGTGTACATTTTATCTTATTTATCATTAGTGTTTTGAAATATAAAGCTTCTTTTGTATTCACATATATTTACAACATAGGAGTGAGTGTGATTTGGTGGAGGAGCCTTGTAGAGTAGATTCAGAAGACTGGGGAAAACCCTGTAGCTGGCTTATATTTTTAACTTCTTTTCAGAATTGTGACACATAACTGTGTTCATTGATACATGTAGAAGTGCTTAGTACAATGCCTAGATTTATCATTTATTGATTGATGTAATTGTTATAAATTAGTCTGAAAATGTTAGAAAAGTAGAATATCTATAGAATATTCCCAGGGAAAAAAAACTTTAAAGAACTTTGGGAAATTTTGCCTGTCCCAATATATATAGAGGTCAGGCTTTTACTATGGGGGTGGTATATAGGGTAGTTGTCAGAGTGTAAACCCAACTTTCTAATGTAGTCCAGGTTATTAATCTTTTATGCATTTGGGCTTGTTGTAATTCAGAAAAAGGCTTTTCTAATTCCGAGATTCATAAAAACTCTTTAATGGTTTTTCTTTTGCTTTCATGGATTCTTTGTCTTCATATAAATTTTTGAACTTTTTGGAATTTATGCTCTATAAGGTCTGAAGTTTGGATCCAACTTCTTTTTCCAGTTAGATAACTGCTTATTGCAACACTTTCATTGTATAAAGGTGCAGGTTATTCTTTAATTTCAAGGGAAATCATGATATGTCTTTTTATTGAGTGCTAGCTAAAAGTTCCTTTGTTTTATTTAGATTTCTTCTGGTCATGACAAAGAAACAGATCTGTTGCATAACAGTCACGTGTTGCGTGATGAAGTGGCCAGGCTAAGACAGGAAATGGACACAATAAAAATGGAATGCCAGGAAAAAGAAAAGAAATGTTTGAAGGATATTGAAATTGTAAAACAAGAGAAAGAGGACCTTCAAAGAACTATAAAACTCGATGGGGAAAGATTCAGGAAAACAATATCCCTATATGTGGGCAACATTGAAGTTCCAACACATGAGAACATAATGCTAAAATCTGAACTGGAAAAAGAAAAACAAAACAAGGAAAGACTGGAAAGAGAAATTGAGTCATACCATCTAAGACTGGCTGCTTCTGTATGTGATTGTGATGAGAGTCAGACCTCAAAAAGAGACCCAGGACTTGTTTTGCAGATAACAAAAGATGAGTGGTCTGCTACACAGGGATATCTGCATTCCCATGTTAATATCCTTTCCCAGCAACTTCCTGAAGCTGGAAGAAAATTCAGTGCCCTCCAAGCTGAGTTGCATCCCACAAGAGATGCTCTCCAAGAAAAGACGTTGGCTTTAGAAGGTGCACAAAGAGACCTTTGTAGTAGGAAACTTGGCTAAAGTCATCAATAAAAATTTGGGATAAAGGCAATTGAATACAAAGGCAATTTTAGGAATGCCCAGCGGTACTTTGGTTGATCTGGAACGAAGGTCTTAAACCACATCTTCTTTTGGACTCTCTGAATTCCTGTCCTCGATCGAGTTTGCATCTTCTGTCCTCACAGTGCCATGCTGTGCTTCTAAGCTTTTCTTGGACTGCTGAGAAGCAGTTGATACACTTTTTAAACCCAGCTTAGGGACATTCTTGGTATCAGAATTGAAGTCTTCAACATCTGGCGTATGCCGTAAATCATCATCCCAATGCAGAGTGCCAGAAAGCCTGATTACAAGGGTCTTCAGTAATCTCATCCACTGGATTGCTATTTTGAGGAGGATTTGTAGGTTTCATTTTTTCTTTATATTCCAAAATTTGTTCGTGAAGCATATAATTGTTATAGCAAAGCTGACCGAGAACAAACCAAATGGCATAAAAAGGGTGGTGAGAACCAGGTTTATTTACACCGGCCGGCTCAGAGGGGGCTTGCCACCAAATTCTTAGGCCAGAACAGAGAGTGTAGCAGTCTTTTTTTTTTTTTTTTTTTTTTTTGAGACAGAGTCTGGCTCTGTTGCCTGGGCTAGAGTGCTGTGGCATCAGCCTAGCTCACAGCAACCTCAAACTCCTGGGCTCAAGTGATCCTCCTGCCTCAGCCTCCCAGGTAGCTAGGAATATAGGCATGTGCCACCATGCCCGGCTAATTTTTTCTATATATATTTTTTAGTTGGCCAATTAATTTCTTTGTATTTATAGTAGAGACGGGGTCTCGCGCTTGCTCAGGCTGGTTTCGAACTCCTGACCTTGAGCGATCTGCCCGCCTCGGCCTCCCAGAGTGCTAGGATTACAGGCGTGAGCCACTGCACCCGGCTGTAGCAGTCTTTTATACATTTCGTTTTAGGGAGGGTGTAGGGCACAGTTACAATATGGTTATCTTTAGTGTGCAGGGTCTCGAGTGACCCCAGTTCCTGGTATAGAGTTTCTGTGGAATTTCTTCCTGTCTTACCTTACTAAGGCAGAAGTTGCTGTAAGCAATTTACAGAAGCAAGAGCGGCAGCAGTTTAGCAGTTATAAAGGGGGCTGTTCAGGGGGAGGGGTTTTGCTTAGTGGAATTTTCCTTTTCTCTGTCATAATAACCAGCAGTAACAGTCTGCAGTCTGGTCAAAGTAATCTTTAGCACAGATATCAATATTTTGCTGGAGAACAAGACTGACTGTACTTTATGATCTGCAACATATAGCAAGCAAGAGCGGTGTTCTTTGGATGCCATCAACTACATTTACATTTGCTTTTTCCTTTATTAATAATTCCGCCACTTCCATTTTTCTTTCTTTCAGAGCAAGCAGAAGTGATGTGAGTGGATCCTTGTTTGTTGTTTCCATAGTGGCACCATGAAAACGTAGTTTTGCTGCTATTGATAAATTGATAAATCACCATTAAACACAGCATAGTGGAGAGCAGTGTTGCCGCAGACATCCACAACATTGGGATCGGCACCACGTTCTAAGAGCATAATTACACACTCTTGTGCCTGGCATTGTACAGCCTTCATCAGAGGTGCCTGTTTTCGCCGTCACAGGTTAAACTCACATTTTCTGTCCAGCAGGAAAGTTACCACCAAATAGAAAGCAGTCCTCTTCTTCTTGTCTGTCTTATTCAGCAACCCGGTGTTACAGTAAAAGATCTTCTGCACTTACTGGAGTTCACCCCCGTAGACAGCTCTGTGGAACCTCTCCAGATCTTTCAACAGGACGACATATCCCGGGGATAAGTAGACGTTGCTGCCTTTCTCACGCAGGGGAGGTTGGGTCACCCTCGAAGGGACATAGGGGGTTGTCCCCATCTTGCCACTCAAGCTGAAAGCTTCTTTCGGGTAGAGCCTTCCAGATCCATAGACCCTTTGCACATTTTTTAATTGGGGTTATTTGTTTTCATGTTAAGTTTTGAAACTTCGCTGTATATTCTGGATATAAGTCCTTTGTCTGATATATGATTTGTAAGTATTTTCTCCCAAACTGTGCCTTGTCTTTTTTAATAGTGTTCCTTGAATAGGATCAGTTTTAATTTTCTATTAAGTCTGATATATCAATGTGTTCTTTTATAGATTGTCCTTTTGGTCTCATGTCTAAAAACTCTTTGTCTAATCCTGTAGGGGATGGACTTAGAAGAAAGGATGGATGGATGGAAAGAATGTGAGCAAGGTGAATGAAGGGTCAGGTGAAAACGGCTGCCCAAAGCTGCTTGTTTGCTAAGTGCAAAGGTTAGCTGAAAACAGCTTACCTGTATGGAAGTTGTTAAAGAAATTAGCGAACAGCCCTGACCCTTTGCATGTCTCCTTGGAAATAAATACGCAGAGGAAGTTAGGTGAGGAGGCCATTTTCTCCTTTAGGTTTTGGTCTCTCTCCTTCTCTCTAAACACTGTTTCAAGTGATTATTCATTTCTTTTTTGTTTGTTTTTGTATTTCTTTTTTTTTGTTTCTTTTTTTTTTTTTTATTTCTTTTCCTGATCAATCGCTGGTTGGATTATTCATTTCTTCACTACAGAGCTCAGGAGCAAAAAAGCAGCCGCAGCATAATCCCAGGTCATTATGATTTTCTCCTATATTTTCTTCAAAAAATTGTTAATTGTTTTATATTTTAAATTTAGATCTATAATACATTTTGAGGTAATTTTTGTATAAATTAGGAGATTTGTCAAGGTTTTCAGATATGGATGATCAGTTCCAACATTATTTATTAGAAAGATCATTCTTCATTGAATTGATTTTGCATCTTTGTTAAAAATCAAATGGCTATATTTGTGTGAGTCTCTTTTTGGGCTCTGTTCTGTAATCTTTCTTTCTCTTCACCTAACATACTGTCTTGACGACTTAGGGTTTCTCAACCTCAGCACTATTGATATTTGGGGCTGGATAATTCCTCGTGGTGGTGAGCTATTTTGTGCTCGTAGTATACTTAGCAGCATTCCTGGCCTCTACCTTGTAGATGCTAATTGCACCTTTCCAGTTGTGACAACCAAAAACTTTCCCAAAGAGAACAAAATCACCCCTTGGTTGAGTAACACTGTGTTAGAGCTTTGAAAATATTAAAGATAGTTAAGTTCCTCTTTAGATAGTTCCAACATCTGTTTCATATCTGAGTCTGTTTGTTGTTGCTTTTTGTGTCTTGAGTGTGTCTTGATTTTTCTTACCTTTTCTTACCTTTTGTGATTTGCTATTGTTGTTGTTAAGAACCAGACATCTTGTTTAGGATGGTAGTGCGCAGAAAAGAGTTAACATAGCAGGCCTGAGACTATTTATCTTTAGAAAAAGTACTGATTATGAGGTTAGTCCGTAGCTTGCGTGGAGAACTTAGATTTCAGACGGGTTTTCGAGGTCTTAACTGATAAGAGTGGCTCACTTTGCCTAAACTATTTATGCAAACAATATGGTTCATGCTAAACATGTGCTTTCCTTCTGGGAATCTGAAATTCTGGTGACCAGCCCCCAATAAAAACACAAGGCACTGAGTCTCTAGTAAACTTCCCTGGTTGGCAATATCTCACATGTGTTGTCACAACTCATTACTGGGAGAATTAAAGTCTCATATGACTCTACTGGGAAAGGACCCCTGAAGTGTGTACCTGGTTTTCCCTGGACTTTCCCCCATGTGCCTTTTCTCTTTACTGATTTTTGCTTTGTATCACTTCACTATGAGTCTCCCAGTGAATCATCAAACCTTGGAGGCCTAGGGGTTGGTCTTGGGGTGTTCTCACACAGTAGTATCTGAGGAAATAATTTTTATGACTGCATGGGCATACCTTTCCTTCTGCAAGGCCTTAAGTATGGCATTTTGAGTTAATCCAGTTATGTTAATAACTAAGCAAGACAGAAGATTTGTACAATCTGATTGCATTTAATCTATCTAAAAAATAGATTAAAACTATTAGAAAGCTAAGATATTAATACCCTAAGTCAGAATGGTGGTTAGCTGGGGTTAGGGCTGGGGATCAGAAATGGTCACATGGAAGGGACGTTTTTTTCTTGAGATACCAACAAGTTACTATTCCTATGTTTGTGTGGCGTTATACTGAACGTACACATTTACGCACTTCAAGTATTTTCTATTTCACAATAAAAAATTCAGGGAAAAAATGTTTAAATTACCTGATGAATTTGAAATACTGAAAAATTACTGTCAGAAAGTTTACATATAAATCTACATGATCTACACCTAGGAAAGGAAGCAAATAAAAAAAGCTCGAAAGTATGTCCTTCAACAAAAAGAATGTCATGACTAATATTTATAAAATAATATAATCATGAACGTTAATTTCAGTCAAACCCTTTAAGGTTAATTGGAGGATGGGAATAAGGTATTTGTTTGCCCATGTGAGGGATACTACATACACCCTGGTTCAAGGAGGAGTTCTCATGGATTCTTAGGCAGAGGAAGGAGGTGGGGAGAACGGCCACATACACCCTTTTCCCCTTCATTTTGCCCCAAGCCGGTGCTTGTGGGATAAGAGCTTTCCACTCAGCCAGGCAGAGTCAGCACAGACTCGCCACTCGTTTGGCACAGTCTTACCTGACTTTCTTGCCACACCATGTCTGTCAGAGGCTCACGCAGTGAGTTCTGCCTGAAAAGAATTGCACCATCCCACAGAGGCATTGCTATGGCTGGCCGGGCTCCGGACTACATTTCCCAGAGTCCAGCGAACGCCTGACCACTTCCTGTCAGCGCCCGGCCCTTCCGGGACGATGGCGGGGTCGCGCGCGAGTTTCTGCCGCACCGCAAGGCCGGCGAGTGAGTGTGCTGTCTGGAAGCAAGAGGACCCCGGAGCGGCGGCGGCCAGGGGTGAGGGGAGTGAGGGGGTAACGTTTTTGGCGAGTGCGAGGGGGAGGTGGCGGCGCGTGCTGTTCGCGCGATCTCGGCGGGATCGCAGGGGGGCGTGCGTTTAGGCGCGTGCCAGGGCCACGGGCCTGGGACTGTAGTGGACTATTTAAATGCGATTGTATGTACATGATTATGACTGCGTCGCCATGTGCGTGATAATGTGTGTAATAAACATGGTGCGGGATCAAAAAGAATTGTGCGTTGCGTTTAGTCACAGGCATCGTCATTCGTGAATGTGTGGAGAGCAGTTTCTGTGGTGGCCGGTACCTGGATTCGAGTGGGGGTAACGTAGGATGGAGTAGGAGACAGTGTAGACAAAATATTTCAAGAGTTTTGTAAATGGGAGCAGAGAAATGGAGCAGCAGCTGGGGGTAGGGGGGAGAATCACAACCCATCAGGGAACTGTTGAGAATGAGCCACGAGAGGGGGGGAAGGTCCAGGCGAGGGTGAGTAAACCAGGCTCACCTGTGTAGGTGTAGTAAAACTGCAAGCCTTAAAAGGGGTTGTAGCACTGCAGGGCGTGAACTAGGAGATCCAAATTTCAAGAAACAAGGGGAAATAGCCTGGGTTTGGTCGATGTCAGCAACAGTGAGGTGTGGTGAGTTATGTATAATCTCATGGTATGAGCTTCAAAACTGGTTTTGTGGGGGAGGGAGGAAGAAAGGTCTGACAGTAATAAGAACAAGCAGGCTACCCGCCCTATTACCAGACCTAGTGGTAAGAGGCTGTGGGGGTGAAGGGGACATTGAGAGGGCTGCAGAATCCTCTGGTTAGAGCCAGATTTCAGTTAGACTCAGAAGATGGAGTGTTCGAGGAAGTGATTGAAGACAAAAGAGGAGCTGGTGGTTAATGAATTAGGAATTCCAGAAGGTGTACTGGAAAAGTGTCAAGAGTTGGCGAGAAATGAGAAAAGGGGACAGATGGGACCTAATGGTGAGTACAGTGTCTGAAAAGGGAAATAACTAGAGACCTGGGGCTTCTTGTACTAGATAAACATGAATGCAGGTGAGGTTGACACTTACTCTGGTTGGATGCAAGATAGTTTTGGAGAGGTAGCCTTGACATAGTGAAAGGTGATTTCTTTAGTATCTCTCAGGGTAGCTGAAGATAAAAGCCTCAACAGTGACTGAGGTAGGCAGAATGACGACCCTGCAAAGATATCCACTTCCTAATCCCTGGAACTTGTGAATATGTTATCTTGTGTGGCAAAAGGGACTTTGCAGAAGGTATTAAGTTAAGAACCTTTAAGTGGGGGAGATTATCCAGTGACCTCATTATAATCACATGGGTCCTTAAAGTCAGTGAATTTTTCCTCTCTAAAGTCAGAGGGAGATGTGACCACAGAAGAATGGTCAGAGAAATGTAATGTTGCTGGCTAGCTAGAGGAAGAGGGCCATGAGCCAAAGAATATTGGTAGCCTCTAGATTAAGCTGTAAAACATAAGGAAACAAATTCTACCCTACAGCCTCCAGAAAGGAACACAGCCCTCCTGAAACCTTTATTTTAGCCTAGTGAGACCCATCTCAGACTTCTAACCTACTGAACTGTAAGGTGCTAAATACGTATTACTTTAAGCCAGTACATTTGTGATAGTTTCTTAAAGCAAGAGTAGAAAACTAATACAGTGGTGTGTGTAGTGTCTTAGCCTCAGTGCTGTGGAGTAGTCTTGGTCCCTGTGACATAAGGGTAGCCCAGTTCCTATTGAATGTTGAAGACTTCAGATAAAGAATATAAATCCCCTCTTCACCTGTAATATAATTTCCAGTTTTGCTGCATTTTGATATTTTCTAACTTTGGAATTTAATGAATTTTTCTTTATGATCTAACATATAGTCAGGCTTTAGTTACTTATTTGTCTTGCACTTGAATTTTCTCAAATTGAGAGGTGTATTAAAATCCTCTATTAATTAAATTTTATTTCACATTATTTCTCCTTTATGAAAGTTGTTGCTTTGTTGATATATAGGTATTCATAATTGTTATGTTTATTGTGAATTGAAGTCTTTAGCATGCTCAAGATCATGGCCCTTATTTTGTTTGCATTTGCCTTCTATACACTGTATTTGTTCATAATTAAACTTTTTATTAAAGTTTATCATATACAGACAAGTGTATGCATAATACAATTAAACAACCAATACATGTATACCATGGAGTACTATTCAGCTCTAAGAAACAGTGGTGATATAGCACATCTTGTATTTTCCTGGATAGAGCTGGAATCCATACTACTAAGTGAAATATCCCAAGAATGGAAAAACAAGCACAACATATACTCACCAACAAATTGGTATTAACTGATCAGCACCCAAGTGGACATATAGGAATTAAATTTATCGGGTATTGGGCAGGTGGGAGGGGGGAGGAGGGAATGGGTATATGCATACATAATGAATGAGATGTGCACCGTCTGAGGGATGGTCACACTTAAAGCTCTGACTTGAGGGGGGAGGAGAGGCAAGGGCATTATATATAACCTTAAAATTTGTACCCCCGTAATATGCTGAAATTAAAAAAAACAACCAATACAATCAAAACTATACAGTTTATGTGAATTAAGTTTGTGTAATAAGCACCCAGATCAAGAAATACTGCTTATACCCTAGAAGTCCCTGTTCAGTCAGTAGCTCCCCCAGAGTAACCACCATACATCAGTTTTGTCTGTTTTTTGCCTTATATATAAACAATTATGTAGTATGTACCCCTTTTGTGTTGGCTTCTTCTGTTGAACATTATGTTTATGAGAATCATCCATGTTATGTTTAGAAATAGTTTATTTGCGCTCACTAAATAGTATTCTAATGCATGAATATACCAACTGTATTTGTTCATTCTACTGTTGATAGACATCTGGATTGTTTCCAGGTTTGGGCTCTTGTGAATAATGATGCTGTGAGCATTCTTGTACTTGTCATTTTGTGTTCATATGTATGCATTTCTGTTGGGTATATTCCTAGGAAAGGAATCAATGGGTCATAGAGTATGTGAATCATCTTAAGGAGATACTGTCCATTTTCCAAAATGGCTGAACCAGTTAGTACTCCTATCAACAGTTTATGTAAGTTCCAATTGATCCAACTTCTTATTAACACATGTTATTGTCAGACTGTAAAATTTTTGCCAGTATGATGGATATGTAGTGGTATTTGCATTGTGATTTTTCCTAGTGCACTTGAGTGCATTTGTTTTAATGTCCATTTGGATATCTTCCTTTGGGAAATGCCAGGTCAAGTCCTTAGACTAGTTTTGGGGGAACTTGTCTGTTTTTTTATTATTGATTCTTATTAGTTCTTTATGTAGTCTGGATGTCAGCCCTTTGTCAGCTGTGTGTATCACAGATATCATCTCCTAGTCCATGGTTTGCACTTTCATTCTTTTCTGGTGAACCGAAATTGCATTATAAAATATAGTCTGATTTATTATTTTTTCCCCTTGTGGTTTATAATCCAGTTCAGAAAATCTTTGCCTATCCCAAAGGTATAAAGATATTCTGTATTTTCTTCTAGATTTATTATTTTCACATGTAGATGTACAAACCAGGAAATGATTTATATATATATATATATTTTCGAGGGTAAATCTTGATTCATTTTCTCCTTATAGATATTAAATTGACCTAGCACTATTTATTGAAAAGACCATCCTTTCTCCCAGGTAATTTCTTCCATTTGAAATCTACCTTGTCTGATACTAATGTAGCCACTTGAGCATTTATTTTGATTATGATTAATATGGTATGTCTTTTGCCATCCTTTTACTTTTAACCTTCCTTTACCACTATACTGGGGGAACTGACATCTTGAAAATAGCTTTTCATCCAATGAATGTGATAAATTCCTTCATTTGTTTAGGTCTTCTTTAATTTCTCTCAGTGTAATTTGTAATATATGAAGGCCTTGTACATAATATTAGATTTATTGGTATTTGAATTTTCTGCTATTGTAAATGTTGAAATTTTAAGTCTAACTTTTAATTTCCTACATTTTAATTAAAATGTAGTTAACATTTGTGCCCTGAGTTTACATTTGTATTCTTAAATGTTCCTAAATTTCTCTCCCCTGCCCCGCTTTAAAAGGTGACATCTTTTTGTCTCCCAGTAATTACAGATGATGCAATCAGCAAGCCTAGTCTCTAATTTTCCATTCTCTAAACTTTATCCTCATATTAGTTATCTATTGCTGTGAAACAAATTACCCAAAATAGTAATATTTATTATCTTACACCATTTTTGTGGATCATGTATTTAGAAGTGGCTTAGCAGGAAGGTCTGACTCAGGGTCTCATTAGGTTGCAGTCAAACTCTTGGCCAGGGCCGTAGTCATCTGAAGCATAACAGGGACTAAAGGATCACTTTCCAAGATGGCTGTCACATGGCTATTGGCAATAGACCTTGGTTCCTCACCATGTAGACCTCTCCACCAGACTGCTTCAGTGTCCTCATGACATGCCATCCGGCTTTCTCCAGAGTAAAAGGACAGCAAGAGTGTATATGGTGGAAGCCACGTGACTTTATGATCTATCCTCATACTTCATCATTTCCACAATATCTTTTTGGTACCCAGGTCAGCCCTATTCAGTATAAGAGGCAGCTACATAATAATATTGTGAATACCAAGTACTGGGTACCTTTGGGGGCCATCCAGGATGCTGGTTACCATAATCCCCATCTTACTTTTTTATTTAGATTTGCATTAAAATATGTTCAGCATCACTGCTGTCCTTTGCTGAAATTCTCTATTGTCTCTTTTGTGAGAATATATCCTACAGTAGTTTCTTCAGAAAGTACTCGTGTGGCCAGGCGTGGTGGCTCAAGCCTGTAATCCTGGCACTCTGGGAGGCTGAGGCAGGGGATCACTTGAGGTCAGAAGTTTGAGACTAGCCTGAGCGAGAGTGAGACCCTGTCTCTACTGAAAATAGAAAAAAATTACAGGTGGTGCATGCCTGTAGTCGCAGCTACTAGGAAGGCTGAGGCAGGAGGCTCACTTGAGCCCAGAAGTTTGAGGTTGCTGTTAGGCCGATGCCACGGCACTCTAGCCCGGGCAACAGAGTGAAACTGTCTCAGAAACAAAAGTATTCGTGTGAACAGTATTCCCTAAGTTCTTGCATCATAGCACTCTTTATATCTTTCATACTTGAATGACAGCTTGGCTGGATATAAAGTCTTTGACTCCTTCATTTATTCTTCCCCAAGTGTATTGGAAGAGTTATTTCACTATATGGGGTATTGAATTTAGCAGTGGAGAAGTCTAATGACAACTGAATTTTCTTTTTCTTACAGTTGATATTTTTATCTTGATTCTCTGTGGTTTTAATCTAATAATTTTATTAGGTAATATTTGGGTATCGATGACTTTGGGTCATTTTCACCTGCATTATGTGTGTCTTTTCATTATATTTACTTATGCTTTATTTTAGGAAATGTCTCTTGAATGTTAAAACTGTAGTTTTAGATATTCTTTTTCTTTAATTTTGATTTCCTCTTAGAGGCTCTGCTTATTTGCATATTGGATCTCCCCTCTGACTTTAATTTTTCTTCCAAAATTTTTATCCCATCTTTGTTACACTTTGGTCACTAATTTCTGTATTCTTTGTTTCATACTATATTTTCTATAGTATTTGTCATGCCTCATGCTCCTTGTAGTTTGTTTAGAGATGGGGTCTCTCTGTGTTGCTAAAGTTGGCTTCAACCTCGAACTCCTGGGCTCAAGCGATCCTCCATCCTCAGTCTCTCAAGTAGCTGAGGCTACAGATATGCAGCATCACACCCGGCTAGTTTATTCTTCATTTCTGAAATGGTTTTGCCTATTTTCTCTTTTGTTTTTGAATTCTAACTCTCATCTATAGTCTATCCATCACTTTTCCCCTTTCCTGATATCACATATTTGTGCATGTTGTCTAGTTTTAGAGCTGCAATTGTATAATGTTTTTTTCATTCATATATATTAGATGATAATTTTTTATCTTTGATGATTTTCAGTGAGTTTTCTCTGTACAGAGGGGAATTTTGTCATACTTTTCATACTTTTATGTAACTATCTTAGACCCAGTGTTTCTGACTTTTTTTTTTTTTTTTTTTTGAATGTAATAGATTTTTCTGGACTAGCTATCACTGGTATTTACCTGTGAAAAAAGAGAATGGGGCAAGGACAGTTTTGTAGGTTTTACTGCTCAAGAATTCCCTCCTCTGTTATTACAGTAGAAGACACAGTTTCTTTAAAAGTTGGCCCCTTTGAATAGCCAAGCTTTCTTTGCCATTTAGAACCTAAACTGGTTCAGAAGGACTCCTACTATCAGCTATGAGTTCACCTAGTGTCTTCTCTGCTATCAAGACTACAGGCAAGCCCCCAACTCATTTTATGAAGCCAGCATTACCCACATACTGAAACCAGACAAAGCATATCTTATAAGAATTGGGTTGCAAAAATTCTCAAGAAAGTACTAACAAACTGTGTCCAATAATGTATAAAATGAATTATGCAACATGAGTGAGTGAGATTTATACCAGGAATACAAGGTTGGCTCAACATCTAAAAATCAATTAATATAAGGCTGGGTGTGGCAGCTCACACCTGTAATCCTAGCACTCTGGGAGGCTGAGGCCGGAAGGTTGCTTGAGCTCAGGGATTCAAGACCAGCCTGAGCAACAGTGAGAGCCCATCTCTACTAAAAATAGAAAAATTAGGCCGAGCACAGTGGCTCACCCTGTAATCCTAGCATTCTGGGAGGCCGAGGCGGGAGGATCGCTCAAGGTCAGGAGTTTGAAACCAGCCTGAGCAAGAGCAAGACCCCATCTCTACTAAAAATAGAAAGAAATTAATTGGCCAACTAAAAATATATAGAAAAAATTAGCTGGGCATGGTGGCCATGCCTGAGTCCCAGCTACTCGGGAGGCTGAGGCAGGAGGATCGCTTGAGTTTGAGGTTGCTGTGAGCTAAGCTGACGCCGTGGCACTCTAGCCTGGGCAACAAAGTGAGACTCTGTCTCAAAAAAAAAAAAAAAGGAAAATTAGCCAGATGTGGTATTGCACACCTGTAGTCCCAGCTACTTGGGGGTGGGGGGGTGTTG
Organism: Cheirogaleus major; assembly: GCA_963574435.1. Lineage (NCBI taxonomy): Eukaryota > Metazoa > Chordata > Mammalia > Primates > Cheirogaleidae > Cheirogaleus > Cheirogaleus major. Next base: position 3,763 of record CAUYPO010097574.1, on the reverse strand, counting down.
AGGCAGAAGGGTGACTTGAGCCCAGGAGTTTGAGGTTGCAGTGAGCTAGGCTCACACTGTGGAACTTTGCTTCCATCTTTGAGTTCCTTTAATGAAAATTCCATCCTGCTGCTCAGTGTCAATAAAACAGGATGGAGAGAGCTTAGTCTGTTCCCATAAAGGCAAGGCTCAGCTCATCATTCACTCTATAAAATGAGAAATCCTGAAATCCAAAAGTAAGATCCAGTATTCAAAGTGAACAAGTTTTGGGCTCAGCAAACCTATGTCACAACCTAATATCTGAATTTGAGTGTGAGCAATTCCTGATCTTTTAAGTGAGGCTAATACTGACGTTCACAGGTGATGTGAGAATAAAGGTTAATATGATATGAATTGATCATTGATGAATCTGAGGAAAGAAAACATGAATATTTATAATGCAGTTATATCTACTTCTATTTATATTTAAAATTTTGCATATTTCTAAGTAAAAAAAAAAAAAAAAGAACCTCCCACCCCACAAAGTACCCAGAACATAATACTGCTCAATCAGTATTTTTATTGTTGTCACTCTAGAGTGGGAATAAATTATCAGAAGCATATTCTCCCTTTCTCCAAGGGTTTATGTCGAATGAGGAGGCTAAGGATGATGCAACAAATCAGAAAAACCAGAGAGTGCCAGGCCTGGAGGATAATGGTAATTGATAGTATGGCTGGGCCAAAGACTGTGTGCACAGGCCTGTTTGTGCCACAGTGAAGACAGCTTAGTCTGTGTGCCAGTCATCTCACTCGATGTCTGGTGAATCTAGTCAGTTACTGTGGCTTCAAAATTGCCTTTAGTTTTGTGGTGTGGCCCCTCTTGGATGCTTTGGATAAAAATGAGTCAGTAGGTATCATAGACTGTGTTAGACTTGGAGGAAATGAAAGACACTGTCATGGGAAGTACACAGGAGGGCCCTGGGCAAATACACTGGGCCCCATATGGGAGTGTTCCATTGCTCTTGGCATGTCCCGAGGGATGTCCAATGGTGCCTATATGGTTTTAAGGAACATTTAAGGCAAATCCAAATGGCCTTACCTCATATCCAGATCCATGTCATGATTTAGGCATTACTAATTGGACTGAAACTCCATCTTGCTTTGGTTGAGTCGCTTAGGTTTTGGATAGGGCCAAGATTTCTTCAGACTCCTTCTTACTTTCCTCCAAGGGAGAAAATGGCACTTCCATTTGTCCATTTGAAAGCTCTGAGAAAAGCCTGACTTCTCACGATTCTTTCCCTCCAGTTCTGCTTTCCCAGCACGCTGCTACAGAAAGAGAGGAATCCAGCAGAAGACTGGTCAACTCTTGGAGTTTTAAGTCATGGCCCATGTGAGTTGGAATTGCCTCTCCCCCAAAATATAACTCATTTATTATCATGTGAATAATTTTATTGCTTAAACTGCTTACCTGAGTCACTATTCAGTGGGATACACGGTGGTTGTGAAACAGTCCGATGCCTTCCCTAGATGTCCCTCTTTTTTCCAACCAATATTCCCAAATCTGTCCAACAGGGCATTCAGTATCTACTGTGTCCTGATCTTATGGCAGAGTACTGTAGGAGGAGAAATACTTTTAAAGGGAACAGTAGAGACTTTCATTTCAAAACCGTGGCTTAACAAGGTAGAAATGAGTGGCTAAAGGGGACACATTACATGAAGGCTTTTATTTACTCCATAGAATGGAGTGTTTCAATTAGTCAAGATGGGAGTTGGTGTTAGTTAGTATTCATTTCAGTATGTGGCACTTTGTTTTTTACTTAGAGGATATGATGGGAGGTTGAGTTCACAGGGATCTGGGATCTTAACAGGAAATTAATGAGAAGTTAGTATCATGAATGAAACATTTGCTGATTGTCGGCTGCTTAGCAGAGAGCCTAGAAATCCTACATTTTTTTCATAGAAAATAGTATTCACTTAGGGAGTGTAATCTCCTAAGAATTCTCTCAATTTAAACTAATAGAAAATTCAACCAAAAGTAGTAGCTTAAGCAAGAAATAAACAAAAAACAGCCAACAAACCCCAACTTTTCTTACACAATAAATCTGGAGTTATTCTAGGCTGGTGTAGCCGCTCAGTGGTGTCAACAAAAAACTTGTATCATGGCCATTATTCTGGTCTGCCATCCTAATGTCTTGGTGTTTGTTATTTGAAGGACTAAGGATGTGGTGACTGAGCAACAGGAGTTTTTAAGAGCATGCAGGCACTCAGCTTTAGGCACACTTACTCCTATGTCAGTTCCCCCAAGCCACAGGCAGCCAAACTTCAGTTTTTTCCTTAGTGTATGTCCCACTACATGCAGTGGTCTTTTCCATCTTTTTCTCCTCCATCTAAAAGATTTCTTTTAATTTATCTATTAATAGTTGGATTTGTCCTTTCAGCAGTTGATAATGCTCAGGGATGTGGCTATAGATTTCTCTCAGGAGGAATGGGAGTGCCTGGACCTGAAACAGAGGGATTTGTACAGAGATGTGATGTTGGAGAACTACAGCAACATGGTCTCACTGGGTAAGATTCAGAACTTGACCTTAGAAATTCCTGCTTTCTATATTATGAATTTTTGGATTGTCTTTCAAATATCTAGGGGAATTTCTTTCTTTCTTTTTTTTCTTTTCCAATCTCCAAATTCTTGTACTAGTCTAGGGGAATTTCTGACCTTTGTTTCTGGAAAAATGGTTTATGCTTTGTACAGTAGTCATAATCAGTGGACACCTCCATCTTCCCCATCCTATAGAAATTCTTTATCCCTGTTTCTTGTCATTCCTGTAATTGTCTCTCTTTCTTACTAACCAAGGGACTAGATGCAAATTATGGAACCCTTACCATGTGGTTCTTTCCTATTTCTTATTTTCTGGGCAGGACTTTGCATTTATCAGCCAGATGTGTTCTCTTCATTGTTGAAAGGGAAAGAGCCCTGGAAAATTTTGAGGGATGAGACAGGAGGACCAAGCCCAGGTGAGTGAGGGCTGAACAGACAAGGGGAGGCCATCATTGCAGATAACAGCCCAGCTGCTTAGTAGGGCAGCAATACCTCTGAAATATTGCTCTGGAATATCACCTCAAAGGCCTTTGATAAAGGCCTGAGACCTAGGGACAAAACCTTTTCCAAAGAAGCTTCTCTTCACTCCCAATACCACTCTATTTTTGTGCTCTCATTTTTCCCTCATCTAACAAAAAGATAATTGCCATTTTCTTCCTCCAGTCTTCATTATTTAATCTATAGTTTGGATCAGGTTCCTTCCCATTTCTTTTTGTTGTTGTTGTTCATGTAGATATTTTTAAATTTCATTCCAATTTTAAAAAAAAAGCATTTTTTGACCTTTTAAAAAATTTTACCTCACCCTGGGCGTGGTGGTTCATGCCCGTAATCCTAGCACTTTGGGAGGCTGAGGCAAGAGGATTACTTGAGGCCAAGATTTCAAGACCAACCCGAGCAAGAGTGACACCCCGTCTCTACAGGAAAATTACCTGGGTGTGGTGGCATGTTGCTGTGGTCCCAGCTACTCAGGAGTCTGAGTCAGGAGTAGTGCTTGAGCCCAGGGGTTGGAGGTTGCAGTGAGCTATGATGCCACCACTGCACTCTAGCCTAGGCAACAGAGTGAGACCCTGTCTCAAAAAAAAAAAAAATTTTTTTTTTCCCTCTACCTCTTGGATTTTTCTTTTTTTTTGAGACAGAGTCTCACTCTGTTGCCCAGGCTAGAGTGAGTGCCGTGGCATCAGCCTCGCTCACAGCAACCTCAAACTCCTG
>CAUYPO010097570.1:0-23526 GCA_963574435.1 Cheirogaleus major | reverse complement strand
TAGGGCTCCCTAAATGCATGCTTTTTTTTTTTTTTTTTTTTTTTTTTTTTTTTTTTTTTTGGTGCCCCGGCAGCCGCACACCATGGGGGGGGGTTAAAAAGAACACCCGCCCCCCACCCCCCCAGCCCCCCCCCTGTTCGTGCCCACACGCCCCAACCAAAAAAAAAAAAAAAAAAAAAAAAAAAAAAAAAAAAAGCATGCATTTAGGGAGCCCTATGTAGTTTGCAAAAGTACTTTCACATTTAAGATTCTCAGGACAAGCCTCTGAAGTAAGGCAAACATTCTTTTACTTCTTTAACATGTGAAGCAGTTGAAACAGAGAAGCCAAATGACTTTCTCAAGGCTCCTTAGAGACTCAGCCAGAATCAGAGCTACTGTCCTTTGACACCTAGTTCAATAGTCTTTCTAATGAATTATTACAAGATCTATGTTTCTACGTGTCTGTCCAAACTGGGATGGATATGCAAAGACAATACGTGTCCAGAAATGAATCTAGTGCAAATCCTCCAAAGGAATTGACCAACCTGGAAAAGAGAGTGAGAGAAGAACAGATAATACTTGCCAATCTCAAGGATTATATTAATAAACCCCTCGAGAACATACAATTTCTTTCAGAAAATAGAATCTAGTATAAGTAAAAGTTTTACACTGTCCCTTGAATGGGAATGACTTCATCTTTACTGATGAGTAGGAAGCAAAGCTAATCAGGGCTTGCTAAGCAGAATCTCTGCCATAACTATCAGCCAGTATTCAAAAAACTGTGAGTTACCTGAAAGGACCCACAGCCAGCCATGAGTGCGTGGGACCCACACCCACATCAGTGAGTGGTATCAGGTTAAGACTAAAAGTGAAGTCCAGGAGCAAGGCTGTTTGGTTAGAGGCACAGATGTGGTTCTCCTCCTGGAACACACATACACCCCAACCCCCACCCCCCCCACCCCACCGATCAAGAAAGAAAGTTCTTTAGCCTGTTCCTTGTGACCGAGGTCACCAAGCATGTGGCATGCTCCACCACCAGCTCCTCCCACGGGTCCCAGGCAGCCTCTACCCCACAGTTCTCCTTTGTGCTTGGCCCAGCTGTCTTCATGTTCTCTCTGCCCCATCAACCGATCCATCCAAAGCACCGGAAGAGAAATTGTAGTGTTACAGAATATCGTGCTTCCATAAACAACTTACCAAGTGGTTTTGGACTATATGATGGTAGAAAACAAAATCTATCCAAATCTCAAGTAAAAGGGACATGGTAGGAATCTGGCTTCAAGGAAACTCATCTTACATCAAGGGAGCTCAGGAGCCAGACCCTGGCACCAGCTTAGGTAGATGTTTTCTACCAGTCTTAGGAGTATCCCCTCTACAGATACTCCTGTCAGTTACAGTGCTCCAAGCCTCTCCATTAGATAAGAAAAATATGAACATTTTTAATTGCCTTTCTCTTTATACTTTTTAATATGAATAGATCTCTAATTCATATAACACTCTTTAAAAAAATAAATATCTACTCAGTCTCTCAATGTAAAAGCACATCACAGGCAAATGAAAGAAAAATTGTACTATATTAACCAGAAACTTCTTTTTTGTTTTGTTTTTTCAAATGTACTGGGGAAAGAAGGACCTAAATGGCATAGCTAGTTTTTTAATGATCATTTCTTTCCGTCAAAGTATCTGCCTTCTCTATAGGAGCGCCCAAAACTGTTTATCAGAGCCGTGGCTCATCTAGCTCAAGATATTGGCATTCTATGAAGTTTCTAACTCCATAGAAGTCGTCTACATGTTGCCACTTTTCAACTTCATGTTATATTCATAAATTAGAGGCATCAAAGGCCCTGTCATTCTGTACGATTATGTAGGTTGTGCCCTGCATGAGAGGGCCTGGCCGAGGGCCACCTGGAGGCTGACATCTGGCTTACAGTTGAGGAATTCAGGTGGCATCCACTTGGAAGAAGAGCGCTTTTTTGTTGTTGTTGTTGTTAGACCAAAGGTGCTGTGTGAGATGGAGGGGCTTGGCCCACCTTTCGGTAAACTCACCTTTGAGAACAATGATATCAGAGAAGCTTATAAAACAGGTCAAGAAACCTATGACAAAGAATTTCCTTTGAGAAAAGGGTAATAAGTGACATTATAAAAGAATCAGAGTTAAGGAGACTTTATCTAATGCTTTAATAAGCAGAGCTTATGAGCTTTACCATTTTTCATCATGGGTGGCATTAAATTGCCACCACTTGCTATGTAAAAGCAATATCTTTTACTTTGTGGTAGCACTGAAAATTGTTACTGGATCTACATCTGCAGATGCCCTCCTTCTCAACTTCTCCAAAGGGAAGGATTCTGGATTGCTGTGGCATCATTTACGCCCTTTGTCACACTGAATTCTGGATAACAGAAAGATGTTCCAAGTAGTCAGTGAGAGGCAGAGTGGACTCTCAACTCTCTGGCACGTGGACTCAGAGGAGCAGAAATAGGGAAAATATAGGGAACTATTTAAATGAAAATGACTGTGTTGGATATTTTTAGCTGCCGCTATGAGTGTGGAATTTGGGAGAAAAAGAAAACTATCTGAAGATTACTTTTAGGAAGTTTTCCCCATATTGCTTTGGGTAAGATCCCTGACTCACACCTTTCACATGATCAAAAAAAAAAAAAAAAAATCAACATTATTTTCTAAGGCTTTTTTGAAATGACTCCATGCAAAGAGGAAGTCATGAGAGGTCCTAGTAATAATTAGTAGAGTTATTCCTCTTTAGAATTTGGTACCAATAATAAGATATTCCAGTACTGAAAGCTCATCGTGATGATGTTTGCAGCTTAGCAAGCCTGGAAATATAAAAACACAAAAATTCAACTACACAAATTAAAGTATTTAAAGCAAAAAAGTTAAAGTTCTTGAAGCTGTATCTTGTGGAATATAGTGAGATGGGTTAATTTTTTAAAATTAAGCCACCAAAAAACAAAACAAAACTTTGACATGCCACAGAGAAGGGCTTTCTAAATATAAAGTAAAAACCACAAAGGAAAACATTAATATATTTGAGAAAGAAAGTTAAAATTCTCTGTGTATTAAAAACACTATAAATAATAAACTGGGATTTATTGAGGATGCAATATTTGCAACATAGAAGGCAGGCAAATGCTTACTATCCTTGTTACATAAAAATGTTTCTCTACCTCAACAGGAAAAAGAGTAATACTTTAATTGAAAAAAAATATCCAAAGGAAACAAAGAGGCAAATTACAAAAGAGAAATAAACGTAGGAGTTTCTGTTTAACTTTACCAGTATCACAGAACGCGTTCCATTTTTGGCTATCCAATTGACAAAGCTTAAAAATCGAAATGAATTTCTTGTGATGGTAAGATTATGCGAAAGCAGGCACTGTCATATTCTATTGGTTCAATAGTATTTCTGCGCAGCAGATACAACAGCTAATAAGAAAGACACCCCCAGCCCCCATGGAACTTAAGTTCTGTAGGGAAAGTATCATGAGGTTGGCATAAAATAGTTAAGGTGGTCATTTGAGTGTAGTTCCAAGCCAAGTGGAGGCCCACATACATTATTCCTCTCACCTGAACCCTGTAGTGTAGACATGCGCTAGAGAGGCCAGAATCCAATCTTTTGGGATGCACATGTCGTACATGTATGTTTCTATAGTGGGGCTTCTCGTTAAAACAGCCCCACTGGTGGGCTGAGAGGTAGGGGTTAAGGGAGAGAGGAGCACCTTTTCTCTTTCTCAGCATTAAAAATAAACAAAGAAACAAACAAGCATAAAATTACTTCCACTTCTTGTAAGAAGAGGAAACATTAAATATTTATAATAAATATAAAGGTTTACCTGATGCATTGGATGTTTTACATTCCAGGATCCCAAGCCAAATCTTCTCTTTAAAAATGGCCTTTCTGACATTCTCTGTTATTAGCAATTCCCTCAACTTATGCAGAAGGGGATTTTCCTCCCCGAGAGGGTCTTCAAGCGCTTTCACAAATGCTTGAATAGCAATTACATGATTCCAGGCCTTGTTTGGTCTTTATTTCTAGCTTAGTTCCACAGCATACCGTGGGATGTTTACTGTACTCTGGGAAATGACTCTGTCCAAGGCACAGGGATAGAAGTCCCCTGCCATGTATTCCATTTTCTTTGGAAATTGTATCATGAAGGAGTTGTCAGCTCTGGTAACTGTCAAGCTTGTTCCTGCCTTCTGTCTAACTGAGGTGGGAAGGTTTTTCCTTTGTGATGTTTCCATCATTCTTCTGATCAGTAATGAAACTTACAATTAGTATGGCTCTTTTATTTCCTCTTCAGGTCTGAATACAAAGTACAGAAGTGTGTAGAAATTAACGCAGAATTCCCAGGGTCTCTTCTATCCAGGAGTTTAGCATGGACTGGGAAAGATTCAGTATTTTCAACAAGAGTAGATGTCTTAGCATCTTAGTCTTCCAGAAGCATAACAGAAGTGATAATTGTGTAAATACCTTTAAACTGTCTACATCTTGATCCAACTACTCTAATTCTGGAATTTATTCTAAGAAAAGAATTAAAGAGATGCTCAAAATTTTATGCTCCTTTAGGTATTTTTTTTGTAATAGAAAAAAATAAAAATAAAATATTATACAGCAAACTGAAAATTATTTAATAAAAGATGACTAGGGAATAATTAACATTTTTGTTTTCTAACAAATGCAGAAAAACGCTCTAAGCATATTTTAAATTAAAATTAGTTTATAAAATGCTAAGTTTACTATATCCAGTTTTAAAGTGTATATGATGATAAAAAAGATCTAAAGTACATGCATTAAAATATTAATAGTCACCAATCTGGGTAACGAAAATATACATGTTTTGTCTTATATTTTGAAATTTCCTATGCTTTCTAAATTTTCTACAGGCATAATTGGAGGAAAATGTATAATCATTTCAAATATTACTTTTTTGGATTCATATGTGCCATTTTATTTCTCAAAATGATGAGCTATGTAAATGATTAGGTTGTTTCTTTTTATGACCATGAATTATCAGAAAATAATTGTTAAAATTTCACTCTTCAAAAAAAAATGCCTTTAGTTTCTTAGTGGAAAACTATAATCTGAAAATACTAGTTTCCATTCTTTTCATTTAGGAAAGATAAAAGAGTAGAATTCCATCCCAGAACTGTGAGAAACTATCCACATTTTAGAGAGTAAGTAAGTTATTCCCAGGTGTGGTTTTGTGATGCCCCATATTACTATTTCCAATGAAATTTCTGGTTTTATATCATAGTTCTCAAAGGATTATTAAAATCTGTGAACCATCTTTCGCCTCAACTACTCTTTAATCGTTCTTATGTAATCTGTTGAAAGTTCTCCTTGGTGCCTCTTTCCAAAGTGATATGGTTATTTTGAACAATTTTTTATAACATTTAAACTACATTTTAAATTTAATTTTTTAGTTGCAAAATTCATTTCTGATCAATTTGGAAAAGTTAGCAAATACAGATAAAACAAAAGAAGAAAATATAAGTGTCATAATCCCATAGCCCAGAGAGGCTCACTCTAAATCCCACGGTATGTGTTTTCTTAGACGTTTTCTATGCGTAAATTTTCTCATACACATCACATACAACCACATATTTTTATAAAAATAGGATGAAACTGTATGTACATTTTTGTCGTTTAGTCTTTTTAATTAACTATATACAGTGAACACTTTTCTAAATCAATAAATATGTATCTGTAATATCACTTACTATAGGCCACCCCAACATCATTTAGTCTTCATTTGCTAGTGATCATCATTTGAGTGCCGGCTGGGCTTGGGTGCCAACAGCATCCTAAATATAAATGTAATGTAGGCCCTCAATTCACCAGACAGTTTTTGGTTCTAAGGAGGTCATATAACTCAGGATATACTTAAGTGTTTTAACTGTTTTAAGGATAGCAAACACAATGCAAAATTTTAAAGTTTTTGTAGAAAAATCCCCAAATCCCAATATGCTCTAGTGATAAAGGCCAAGAAATTGGTTGTTATTGTTTTACAGCTGATTTCTTCATCCTTCTTGTATAGAGGAGAAACTTTTGATTTCCCTCAAGAAAGAAGAACAGAAAATTTGAAAGAGAGGATTGCTTGCAATGTTGAATATGAGAAGTACCATATAACATATATTTACATACACGGAAGGACTTGACAAAATTCTGGAGGCAGAATTCCCTATTGGTTATTTGACAACAGGCTTTGGAGCCCACCAGATTTCGTATATGATCTGGATTCTAGCTCTTACTTATTTTGTTCACTGGGTACCTTACTTAAATTCTCCATGGGTGCAGTGGCTCACGCCTGTAATCCCAGCATTTAGGGAGGCCAAAGTGGGAGGATTACTTGAGGTCAGGAGTTCAATGCCAGACTGGGCAATGTAGTGAGATCCCATTTCTACAGAAAATAGAACACTTAGCTGGGCATGGTAGCATACACCTGTAGTCCCAGCTACTCAAGAGGCTGAGGCAGGAAGATTGCTTGAGCCCAGGAATTGGAGGTTGCAGCAAGCTATGATAGTGCCACTGCACTCCAGCATGGGTGACAGAGTGAGACTTTGTCTCAAAAAAGAAAAAATTCTCCTATCCTTCTCTTCATATGAAACTTCAAATAATGCTAATACATTTCAGGTTTGTTGTGACAATCAAATGAGGTTTTATGCATAAAAGAAACTCTAATACTGTATAGTATAAACTTCATACTCTTTGGTATAGCCCATAAGTCACTGATTCTCTGATATCATCTCCTCCCATTCTTTTATAACTTGTGATCAAACTCATTCTACTTATCTTTGAACATTCCAAGCTCCTTCCTGCCTCAAGAACTTCACACAGCTGCTCTCTCTACCCAAGACATTCTTCCACCAAAATCCACAGGTTATACTCTTTTATCTCTCCTGAGTTTCAATGATGCTCAGGCATCACTTCTGCCTTGAGGCAAAAGAATGCCCCTTTCTCTCATCCAAAGTCTTCCTCTCCTCTTAACTCTGCTTTATTTTTTTCACATGGAAGTTATTGCACCTAAAATTGTATTATGTGTTTCTGTGCTTATTCGTTCCTTGTCTGTCTCCTCATTGAATGTAAATTTCCTGAGAGTAGGAACTTTGTTTTGTTCCCTGTTACATCTCCAGTGCCACAACTGTGTGTGCCCAAGATGAACACTCAACATTTGTTAGATGAATCATTATCAGCTATGAAGTAAGGCTCTGGTATCTTTTAGAAGATTGAAATCTACTGTTTTGATTTCTACTTGCGGAAAATATAAATCTTCCATGTGGACAATTATAAGATAAGTTGACATCCATTACTAAACTTCTACCACAGGGTTAGCACTGTGATAAGAGCTCTGAAGAATGTGAAAAACATATGACAAAAGACGCTCAAGCATGGAGCAGTTGAGATAATCTAAGATAAGTATGGTTCATTATCATACGCAAGAGTCAAGACTTTTCCGCTTAAATTATACTAATAAAAGGATCTATGGAATATAAATAACAAGTAGAAAGAAGAAAAACCATAAAACACAAAGACACACACACAATGACAGCTTGGTATCATAATTCTATTTGTTTTTATAGATATTTGTGTTTATAAGGATAGAATAATAACTTTAATAAATGATCTTATTTCAGTGGCTTAACTCAATAATTCTTGGTCTAATAAGGGACTCTGTTCCACACAGTCATTCAGGGATAAAGTTTCCTTACATCTTGAGGCTGTCTCCTCCTCTATATACTTAGATTCCTCTCCATTCAGCCAGTGGGTGAGCAAAGAAAGCAAGGATTGCCTATTTTATATGTATTAGCTTGAAACTGCTGTGTAGCACTTTGGCTCATACTCTATTGCTGGGGTCCAGTCATGTGACAACACTTAATGCAAGGAGCTTAGAAGCCTTGGTGTGTGACTAAGAGAATACTATGGATTTGGTGAGCAATACAGTCTCTAGATAGTTATAATATTATTTAATAATAATATTTAATTGAAACTATAAATCTGGAGATACATTCTACCTAAGAGAGAGGTTCCTGTCACACCAGGGATAATTGCACCAAATCATCAGTTTATTTCCATAGTAAATTAAAGAACATACAATTACATTGCTTTAGTTTAATTCAGGTTTTATCCAGGTATAATTATGAAAGCTGTTACCATGCTGTACTCTTTCTTATAGATTCATTTCAGTGGTCAATTTAAACATTTGTGATTCCAAGAAACAAATTATTATTAATATAACTTTCTTGATGACAGTGCATCAAAACTGATGATAGTCTTACAGGCTAATCTACCAGTCCTCGTATAATATTACTCTTCCTATTTTGAGCACTCATTTTCATTTATAGCATAGTTAAGATGGACTATATCTTTAAGAATTTTTTCAAAATGTTTATAAACAGTATATTTTTGAACTCTGTTATATCTGTTATTTTTCTATTGCTTTCAGATATGAAAGACTAATTGTGAATAAAATGCTTATATGACATTTCTCCCTCAAAAATTATAAATATGGCAGAAAAACTAAAATGTAGCCTGATTTTTGTTTCATTGCGCTCTCTTATTTTTACCCAAATAACATGCAAATTCTTTTTTAGTTATTTTGCCAAGAATGTGTTGAAGCTTTCCAATTTCATAAGTAAACATTTTTAGCTGCACAAAATATTTCTTAATTATGTTATTTCTTCTGTTCCAATTATTTTTATTTCTTGTCCAGAAAAACACAGAATCTTTATATTGCATGCCTATTCTCTGTCCTCCATATCTTTCATATTGTCTTTCATCACTTTAATGTGTTTTTTTCTTTCCCTTTATATTCTTGGAAAGCCCCTCAAGTTGATTTGATCTCTGTTTTCATGGAACTATGGAAAATAAAGTTATGAAAGAAGCAACAAAAATATAAGGGCATGAAAATTGTAATAGAACTAAATATAATATTTTGTGGCACTAGAACTGTGGGAATATTTAATTATTAGACTTCAGACAGGAGGTATATGTGATATAGATCTGAAGGATAAGAAAGTTTTCATCAGTTGAACAAGGCAGAAAATGTCATTTTAAGCAGAAGAAAGAACATATTTAAAGGCAGCAAGTATCACTACAAAATGTGATGTTTTCAGGGGCCAGAGAGAGGTTCAGTGGAGCTGAACCATAAACTCTAAGGAGAGGAGTAGTGGGAGGAAGCTGGAATGTGACTTTAGGCCAGAAGGTTATCTTTGTGATACACAGGTGAGGCTGGAGCTAGGCAGTGGGCAAAGGAATAGAGGAGAGAAGGAAGCCTCTAGCATTCTGGCTTAGAAGATGGGTTAGATGGTTTCTGCATTAGTTAAGAGAAATGAAAGTAGACAAGCATATTTTCTGAAAGATAGTTAGCTCAATTAAAAAGTATTAGGTTTGAATGTCTACAAGGTATATGGGTCATCATGGCAGTATGCATTTGGAACTAAGAGCATGGGACTAAGAAGAGATATTAGAGCAGGGATGGAGATTTGAGAGGATATGAGGAAGTGACATCTCAGTGTTTGGGATTTCCCAGAATAAGCATGTAAAATGGGAAGCGAACCAGTGCCAGACCACTCTGGGACACCTCTATTTAATTCATGGAAGTCCGAAAAGAAGGATTTCACGAAAGAGAAAGTGGTCAATGATGCCAAGTCTGTCAGAGTGATCAAGTAAGAAGAAAAATCAAAACTGTCATTTTCCCAACTTGGCAGTTAGAGGAGATTGAGACCAGGATGAGATCAGCTACAGCTGAGTGATGTTTGCAGAAGCCAGACTGGGTTGGGTAGAGCAGTAAAGGGGAGATAAGGAAGAAGAGGCAATGAATGAAGTTCTTGCTTAGCGGTAACGAAGCCCATTTCATCTTTCCTGATAATATTTCACAACTTCAAACATTTAGCACTTTTACCTCCACCAAAGTGCTTACATAAAGGCAACTTTGCTTCTCACAAGGGAATGAAGCTGCCAGTTTCCCCCCAGTCCATACATACGTACAAACTCCTGCCTGGATATCATGCTATAAATAGAGCTATAACTTTAATAGAATAGAGAATCATAATGGCATGTGCTTCTCTGGAGTGCCTGAAGTTTTTAAAAACAACATCAATAAAGACTCCTTTTCAAACCAATATGTAAGAATGGACTAATACTGTAGCAGGTCACAGAGTCTCCCAGGGTCATGGCCCTCATAGACCATCTGTCACCCTCCTTCTCCTTATTTTCACTTTTCACTCCTATCTCTTTGCTCTGTTTCAGTCTACTCAGACCCTGCAGGGTTCATGCCAGCACTTAGCAAAGAGTCCAGAGTTCCTTAAGTGCTGTACGTCTGCCAGGGCATGCAGAGGTACCAATCTGTATCAAGATACGAAACTTTTATTCCAATCTCTTCTTTCCCCTTGGTTCTCCACCCTCCAATAGAGTCTATAGAGAGTTCTCACACTTTGCCATCTTCAGAAACTTTCTCTATTAATCCTTCCTTTTAGTTGTCAAGATATCCGAGTCTCAAGAATAAAAATGTTCTCCTTGTACCATCTCTACACCTCCTGGGAATTGTAATCCAAGGCTCAGGCAAATTGTTCTACAGGAAAGGCATTTGCCTCAACCTATGATATGTATGTAATGTTAAAATATCTTTTAAGACTTACTATGATGTAATACATGCTTATTGAGAAAATTAGAAAAACACAAAGGAAATGGAAAAGTTTCTATAGTAATTCTACAAAGCAGAAAAATTTGGATTAATATCTTATTTTGGTATGGGGCTTTCAAATCGGCTTTTAATCTTCAAATATTACACATAGAGAAAAATATACATATACTTTTAGGTAGCTTTTTAAAATCAAAAAGAATACGCATGGATCAAGTACCAATAACACAAAAAGTTGTATGTTTAAAATAAATCTCTCTCTCCTGCCCCATCTCCCCAATTCTATTTCCCACTGTTTGTTCTGTCCTTTTACAAATGTTCTCTGGCATATGAAAGTATGCAAATTATATAAATATATTTACCTCTAAATAAGCTTAGCAAACCAATTTTTAATTTTCTCTTAAATATTTTTAGAAAAAAATTACTTTTATTGATTACATACTATTTATTCATCCAATAAATATTTATTGGTCATCTACTATGTAACAGCCACTGTTCTTGGGATACTGCAGTGAACAAGACAGAAAAAAAATTGTACTTCAGTAACAGGAATCTCTAGTTGTACATTTGAGGTTATTTCCAATTTTTCACATTGTAAATATATATCTTTTGTGTGTCTGTAATTATTTCTTTGGAATATATGTCTAGAAATGCATTCATTTTATCAAACAGTATAAACATTTTTCAGGCTTTTGAACAAAAATGCCAAATTACCTTCCAAAATGTTTTGATTTTCTTTTTTTAGAGATGGGGTCTTACTCTGTCACCCAAGCTGGAGTGAATGATGTGATCATAGCTCACGGCAGCCTCAAACTCCTGGTCTCAAGCCATCCTCCCACTTCAGCCTCCCAAGTAATATGGGACTACAGGCCACAATCAGCTAGGTTTGTTTTGTTTTGTTTTGTTTTTCCCAGACACACGGTCTCACTATGTTCCCCAAGGTAGTCTCAAACTTTGGGTCTCAAGCGATCCTCCCATCTCAGTGTTCTGAGCAGCTGAGATTACAGGCACAAGCTACCTCGCCTGGCCCAAAAGGTTTATACAATTTATATTATACACCACAAATGAACAGCATGACTATTCCAAAGTCCCGGACAAACGGTATCCTACTCTTTTCTTCCATTAAGACAAATAAGATCAACTCTCAACTCAGCTAGCAAAATAACAGTACACAGGTTTAATTCAGATACGTAACTAAAAATAGGCTCCTGGTGTTCAGCCTCAGTACATTTTGTATTTAATGTGAGAAATTTAAATCTACTCTTTATCATCATTTCTAAAAGAGTATCTCTAAAAACTTCAGATAGTTCTTATATGCAAAGATTTCATTAAAAAGTAAGCCAAATAGAATAATAGGGGAAAGGAAAAAAAATATCTTGGGTGAAATTAAGTCATTCTCATATTTTGGGAAAATTCGAAACCTGGCTGCCTCATCCAAGCAGTGATTCATTAATACTAATTGGTGCTTTTTTCCATGCAAGAGAGAAATATGTTCTAGATCCTAATCATTCCTCATTACAGTAACAGCAGGCTGTATTTAATCTGTTACTCAACTCTTCAGTTACAGAATCAGCTGACCTATAATTAAAAGCCATTTAGGTCTCAGGGGGAAAGGAAAACAAAGCCTAATGACAAACAGATAGCAGTAATTCCAAACCCTGCCTCCCTCACCTCTGTCCTCCCACCTCTGCGATCCTGCTGTCAACTTCGCTCAATTCTGTTCAGGAAATGGAACTGTTCCTTCTCCGCTATAAAATTACAGTGTAAGAACAGGCATGAGGCATTCAGAATGACACAAATATCCAAATTTGTTAGGCTGCAATTATGCTTTTCTCTTTATATTTAAAGTTAATTGTTTCCTTGAATATAAAATTAATGCATCTTCATGTCAGAATTTTGAAAAATATAAAAGATGTAGAAAGAAGTAAAACGTCTTGCCTCAGAGAGCTATCCACTGTTAGTAGTGTGGCATTTTCTTTGACTCTTTCTTTATATTTATGTATATTATATTAAACTTACACATATAATATTGTTCATAGAAAATGGAGAAGAGAACTGTGAGTTGATAAGCATGCAGACTCTACAGTCAGACTGCTTGGAGTAGAATTCTGATTCTGTCTCTTTCTATATGTGTGTCTTTGGGCAAATTGCTTAACCTCTCTGAGCCTCAGTTCCTCATCTGCAAAATGATGCTAAAAATAGCATATATGGCATGAGGTTATTTTGGAGAGTAAATGAGATAAATAGCTGTCATGTAATAAGTATTCAATAAATGTCAACTATAGTAAAGCTTTTTATTCTAATTGCTTTCAATTAAACTTATATCATTGCCTCTGTAACTAAAAAAGTTACTAAAATGTCACTTTTAAATAGCTCTTTAATATTCTGTTATTAGGGTGCACCATGCTGAAAAGTTCTCTTATTGTTGTACATTTTAGATAGTTTCCAATTTTTTACCCCTATAAATAGTACCGTTGTGACCCTCCACTGGTTATGATCTCTGATTGTTTCTAAGAACTGAGTCAAAAGAATTGAATTTCTAAATCTCCTTGACACATATTCCTCAAGTGACTTTCAAAAGTGTGTAAGTTTTCCCTTCCTCCATCGGGGCATGTGATTTCTGGTTTATTGCACTTCTACTGACACTGGTGACTATCAAATTTCAAAATATTTTATTGATTGGATATGTGAAAACTCCATTCTACTGTTCATTTCATGAGAAATTATTATATTGTTACAGAAACTGGACATTTTCAATCACTTTAAAGCCCATTTCTATCACTTATTTTGTGAATTTTCTGTTCATGTTCTTTGCCCATTTTTCTATTGTGGTATTCTTTTAGCTTTTTTTTTAATTTCAAAGAATTATGGGGGTGAAAATATCTTTAGTTACATAGATCATTTTTATTATATAATGTTTGAGTCATGTTTTTACGTGTGCTTCATTATATGCTTAAGAACCTTGTTTAATAAATCAAAATCTGTTTCACTGATTTGAGGAAACTGAAAGATAAATCAATTGTGTTTTATCAACAGCATCATTTTTTTCAAGTAGCTTAGGATGTATCTCTATTTTACTCCCCAATATACTTCTTGATCTGTTAATATTGTTGCCAAATCGAAGTCTTAGTTGACTGTACTAGCCAAGATTAATGTGAGTTGCTATATCGATTGCCTATATTAAAGTTGCTGAAAGATCTGAAAAGCATTTTGAGCTTTTAAATCAGTGAAGCATCTCTAACTTGCCTCAGTCTTATTCATTTAGTTTGTTAGTATGGAAAACTCTATAAGACACAAAATAATTGTTTCTTAATGTTTCCTCACACATTAGAACTTAAATGTTATTTGTTCTAAGTTAGCTGATAGGTCCATTCTATAACATACCCACATAGTTTGTGTGCCTATTCTATAGTTTCTGAAAAACTGTAATTTGACTCACAGCTAGATACTAGCAAAAAGAAATTGGGCAGTAAGTCTTGTTATTGATATTACCAGTTCAATCATGAACTTCTTATTTGTAGTTAGCAAACGAAGATTTCCTACAAGTGATTTAGGTCAGCATTTTCCAAGTTTAGAACATACTCAAACCTTGTTGGTTTCAAGTTCTGAATCAATTTTAGTCATTGGTCTTACACGTTTTCCCCCTCTATTACTGGCAAAATAGAGCTTGCTGTTTCTTAGAAAATCAGTAATAAAATTCTTCTTGGACATTTAAATTGCTTTACAAAACATTTTGATGAGTTAAGTATAAGTGAAAAAGAAACATAAGGCTTACATTTCCCTTAAACACACAAGGGATTGTAAATAAAAGAAAATGTTCATGGAAACATGTTTGGGAATTTGCTAAAACTTTGAAAAATAGTTAGAGACACTTGATGAGCCCAAGTGCAGCTGGATCTTGCTCAGCCATGACTCTTTTTTAAAGGTAATGGATTATACATAAAAACATATATTAATAATTCACATAAGGGATGATAGCGATGGAAGAGAAAAATCCCTCTGCATTACTCATCCAGATGGAAAAATTCTAAGACAGACTTCAAAAAATAAAACATGAGAAAACTGCAAAGTTTCAACTCTCATATAACACAGTTGCTTATCCTAGAAAATACAACAGAATTACAAAATCCAGATGATTAAAATGTTGAGGATTAACTAAGTTATCAGGTATGGCTGTCAAAGTGAATAGGTTTCTGTTCTCATATGGTCCCAGCTGAAAACTAGAACTGTTCACATTGGAATACATGAAAGATCACACACATACACACACACATAATATAAATTTTGAATTTAGACTTTAAAATCTTTAGAGAAAATACAATTAAAATCTCTTAAAATGTACCTATGTAATAAAGTAATAAAAAAAAAACTGGTGTTTAAACCGATCCCAAATGTTTTCCCACTTGCTTTCATATAACTGTAGACTTGATAAGTTATAATGAAACTTTGATCAAAAGACTCACATTGGTGGTTCTTAAATCAGGATTGCAGGTCCATGGAATGCAGAGCTTTAGAGTAACCTGCACTTTGGGGAGGTCTTAAAGGGTATTCAATGAGTTAGCATTCCCAAATATCATGTATATAGAGCAACTTCACATTTGCTCCTGAAATAAATGGTGGCCTTATTATCTGGCACTCATATAGCTCATTTACTCTTATATTCACTAATTTAATATATAATTATTGTGCACCTACTACTGGTGCTAGTCACAACACTAGCTAGGCACTAAAGAAATGCAGAATATGCTCTCTGTGGCATAATTAAAAATATCTTTGGTCTTTTCCCCCAATTCTTGGCACACAGCTTCTAACACACTTTGAGTTTCCTGAGTGATAGGAGTGCCTTCTGTTATTCATAATGAGCCCATTTCTACCATGCTTGAGTTCATGCTAACAATGTGACTCATGATGGGCTGTTAGATGGTTGGCAGGGAGGAGCTGGCCACTCTGGAAATAATGCCAAGCACCTGAATAGAGAGTTGAAACATTCAGCCCTATTCTCTTACTTCTGGGGAAGAAAGGTGGGCTGGTGATTGAGCTCCATCTCATGGCCAGTGATTTAGTCAATCATGCCTATGTAATAAGCCCCCGGATGAAACTCTGAAATGGTGAAGCTCTGGGAGCTTCTGGGTTGGTGAACACACTGATGAGCTGGAAAGGTGTCATGCCCAGAGAAAATATGGAAGCTCTGTGCCCTCCCCCCATCCCCCTCAACAGATATCTTGCCCTGCTGTGTCTTTCATTTGACTTCCATTTGGCTACATCCTTTCCAATATAGTGCTTTCAGTGAGTTCCTTGGGTGGTTCTAGAGAATCATCAAACCTGAAGAGGGTTTGTGGTTATCTCCTGAATTTGTAGTCAGTGTTGATCAGGATTACCAGTAGCCTGAAGACCCCGAACTTGCAGCTGGCATCTGAAGTACAGGCAGTCTCATGGGACTGAGCTCCTTAACCTGTAGGGTCTGCTAAATCTGGGTAGTTGGTATTGGAATTGAATACAATTGTTGGACTCCCAGCTTGTACTGGAGAATTGCTTTTGGAACATACCTCTAAGAGCTTCCAGCTTAGTGAAGGAGATAGACATACTACTTGAGGAAAAGAAAACTACAAACCAATCTAACATGTGAATTATCAATGCAAAAATCTTTAAATGAAATATTAGCAAATGAGTAGAACATAAAAAATGCCATATTATGTTTGAAAAGGATTCATTCCAGGAAAGCAAAGGTAATTTGAACTGAGGAAATCCATTAATGTAATCTATTATTAATATATTAATAGAGATAAATATACAAATATGATTATATTCTTATATATGGAAAAGGCATTTGACCAAAATTTCAATACATATTCGTATTAAAAAATTGAATTATATAATACATGAATACAATATTTATTTTATATATCAATGTAAAATGTATGAGTGTAATATTAACATTCATGTTAAGAAGACATTAGTTCAATTAATAGTTTTTTAACATGAATGAGTTAATTTGTATATATATATTTATATATATGTACATATATATATATCAGCCCCAAAGCCAACATTTTATTTAATATAAAAACACTAGAGCCTTTCCCAATAACATCAAAAAAGATAAAGATATTCATTATATTTACCTTTATTTAAAATGATATAGATGTAATAGCCAACACAAATAGCCAAAAGAAAGCAGTTAAAGGCATAAGGATTAGAAAGGAAGAGGTAAAGTTATCTCTAACTTGCAGATGATCTGATTGTGCATGTGGAAAAACCTGAAAGAATCATTTCAATACTAACAAAAACAAAATAATCTTGTAAAATAGGGAGTTAAAAAATTACAAAATTCAATAGTCTTCATATATTAAAACATAACCATGAAAGATTTAATGAAAGGAAAGCCCCATTTGCAATAGTAAAAATGAAAAAAAAATAATATACTAAGGTATAAGTTTAACAAGAAATAGCAAACACTTATATAACTAACAAATTATAAAACACTCCGAATGACGCAAAGTGGACTTGAAGAAATAAAAAGATTAAATATGTTCTTGCAAGATAATCTCAATGTTATAAAGATGAAAATTCATCCTCAATTAATTTACAAATTTAACACAACCTTTTTTCCTAGATCAGTTTTGATTTATTGATTTTTCTCCTCATTAAGTGTTGCAATTTTATGCCTCTTTCTACAACCAGTGATCATTTTTATTGATATATATTAGTTGTGCCTATTTTGGGAGTACATGTAATATTTTGATATCAATATACAATGTGTAATGATCAAATTAGGGTCATTGGGATATCCATCACCTCAAATATTTATCTTTGTGTTGGAAACATTACAAATCTTCTCTTCTAGCTATTTTGAAATGTACTATAAATTATTTTTAACACAATCCTAAACATACTACCAGGGTTTTTTCCTTCTGGGCTAGACAAATAACCTTCATTAGAAAGAATGAAAAAGCAAGAATAGCTAGGTAATCTCAGAAAAAGAAAAGCAACAGATGGAGACACTAACCTAACCAGATATTAAAGCATATCACTAAGCTTCTATAATTAAAACAGTGTGGTATTGGAACATAAAAACATAGATCAGTATACCAGAAAGAACAAAACACTGATCTAGCCACATATACAAGATTAGAATACAACAAAGGCAGCATTGAAAATCACTGATGATAAGATGTATATTTTATATAAATTGTGTTGGAATAATTGGATAGTCATATGGGAAAGAAATATGATTCTTCCTTTAAAGAAGGAAAACATGATTTATTTGTAGTAAGCAAGAATTCTAATTGAATTGAGTAATATTACTCTTGACCTTAGCAACTATAACAACTTTAAATATTTCTCAGATGCATAATAGAAGCTGTAAAATGACTCTGGCTCCTATGTGGAGAAAAGACAGGATAAAAGAAAGCAAATAGAACACTGTAATAATTGAAAGTGATGAATGATAAAATCAGAAGTGCGCAAATCCCCATTAATTTTGAAATTAGGGCCCCAAACTTCTTTTGTTTAGGCTAATAGTAAGACTTTTTGATATTTTAGGACTTTGCACATTGTAGCACTTTTTGATATTTAAGTAAAATAATGTCTGCAACATAATGTCTAGTGTTATGCTTGATACAAGGTATTATTACTATTGAGTTTCATGTCCCCTGAGAGCACCAGAATGATCCGTATCACTCCAGACAGATTAACCTAATATATATATATGTGTGTGTTTACTTTTTTTATTTTTTAAATAAATTTACTTAGAATACTAAGATCTCTTCTTAATTTTTAATTTTCATTTTTAAAAGAGCTTTTTATTTATAACAGATTCAGATTTATGAGGATAACCCAGAGGATTCCATGTACTTCACACCCTACTTTCCTTATTATTAATATTAACATTTCATGTTATAATAGTATAGTAGATTCATTACAATAACAAACCAATATTAATATGTTACTAATAACTAAAATTTATATTTATTTTAGTCAGTTTTTTAAGTTTTTGCCTAATATCATTTTTCCTTTTCCAGTATCCCACATAGGATACCATATTACATTTAGTTATCACGTCTTCTTAGGCTTCTAGAATTTCTCAGACTTTCCATGTTTTGGGTGACCTTGAAAGTTTTGAGAAGACGTTTGGAGAATGTCCCTCCATCGGGATTTGTCTGACATTTTTCTCATGCTTTGCCTGAGGTTAGGTGGTTTGAGGAGGAAGACTACAAAGGGGAAATTTCTTTTTTTTTCATTCTATCATAACGAGGGTATATACTATTAATGTGAATGATCACTGTTGATATTAACCTTGACCACCTGACTCAGGTGAAGTTTGTCAGGCTTTCCACCATAAAGTTAGTCTTTTTCCACTTTCCATGTTACACATTTTTGAAGAAAGTCACTATATGCAGCCCACTCCAGAAGAGTGGGGAGTTAAGCTTCACCTCCTGGAGGCCAGACTGACGACTGTCTATAAATTATATGAACTTAACTCTTTTTCTACATGGGAGATTTGTTTAATTTTCCCAATTCGTTATTTCTTAAATCATTTATTTATGTCAGTATAGACTCATAGATATTTGTCTTATACTTTAGATGATAATTGAATACTTTTGTATTTATTGTTTGCTCAAATTATTCCAGCTTTGGGCATTGGGAGCTCTTTCATTTGGCTCCTTGGTCCTTTGACACATCTCTTATCATTGTGGGATTATTTTGTTTAGTACTTTTTAACTTTCAAACACTACAAAATGCTCCAGGCTTATCTTGTATATTTTCTAAGTCCTAGATAGAATAGTCATTTCATCAAGGAATCCTGGTCCCTTTTATAAGAAATCAGTATTAGAAAACAAGATCTGGGTACTAGATGGTATCCTTGTTACTACTGCAGTGCCATTGCTTCTGAGAACTCTCAGCTGGCACAGTAAGGAAATACATGTATGTATACAAACACACACACACATATATATCTATGTGTAACCATCTGTATCTATATTTAGCCAAACATGAGTTTATACTGATGTCTCCAACTCTAATTCATTACCACAGGTTTATTAAAACCTCATCTACTTGCTTATTTGTAACCCTATACTCCAACAGTGAGAAACCTGGCTCCTATCCTCTTCAATCCATTTACTCATTTATTCAATTACAGAGTATATGTGTAAAAGTATTGGACTCTTCATTCGTATTTCTTTTGGAACCCACGTTTTATCTACTAGAGTACAGTGCTTTATGTAGTCTCTTTTCCCTTATTCTTATAGTACTCAGTTCCAAAATGACTTAGGTCCTCAACCACTTCAGTAAATTTGTTTCATACATTTATAGTAGCATTAGATTGTTTTGTCACATTCTGCATTCTATACTGGGATCCCTTAACCTAGTAAATGATTCTTTTAGGCTTTACACATATTTACACATATGAATTCTATTCTGCATTCTATTCTGGGATCCCCTAACCTAGCAAATGATTTTTTTAGGCTTTACACATATTTACACATATGAATTTTGACAAATGCATATTTTCATTTATTCACCAGTGTAGTGTCATACTCAACAGTTTCACTGCCCTAAAGAGTTACCTGTACTTCACCCAGGTTTTGTGTCTGTCAATAATTGTGAAAAGTTCTCAGCCACTATTCAAATATTTCTTCTGTTCCCTCCCTCTTTTTTTGTCTTCCAATTGCACATATTATGCTTTTTTAAATTGTCCCCCAATACTTGGATCTCCTTTTCTGATTTTACTTTCTTTCTTTCTTTTTTTCTTGCTCTTCAATTTGGGAAGTGTTTATTGACCCGTCTTTAAACTTGCTGACATTTTTGCCTGTGCAGTCTGTTATTAGCCTATCAGAAACATTCTCTATTTCTGTTACGATGTTTTTGATTTTTAGCAGCATTTCCTTTTGACTCTTTCTTAGAGTACACACATTTCCACTTACATTACCCATCTGTTCTAGTATACTGTGTACTTTTTCCATTAGATCCTTTATTGTATTAACTATAGTTATTTTATACCTTCCCTGAGAATTATAACATCTATTTCATATTGGAGTGTGGTTCTGATATTTGATTTCTCTACAGACTGTTTATCTGTTCTTCTCTTTTGGCATGATTATAATTTTTTTGGAAAACTGGATGTATTCTATCAGATAATAGAGACTGAGATCAAAAGCTTTTTAATGGGAGGATTTATTGATACCTGCTTTTACTTTTTATTTCCTTCACTCCATTTACCCTGAGTTTAGTTGATTGCTTCTCTTTTCTAAGCTTCATAAGTTAGAATTTTATATCATTGATTTTAAACATTTCTTTCACACATGCACATTTAAAACTATAAATATTCATCGTAGTAATTTTTTAGCTTCTTAAATATTTGGTATATTTTTTTATTATTCAGTTCAACATATTTTTTAACTTTCTTAACTGTTTCATTTTTTACCCATGTTGTTTAGGAGTGTGTTGCTTAATTTTCAAATGTTTGAAGATTTTCTATATATTCTATTGTTATTAATGTCTAATTTAATTCTTTTGTGACCAGAGAACTCACTCTCCATCATTCAAATAATTTAAACCTTACTACATTTTTCAGACACATAGAATCTTTCTTGGTGAATTTTCTATATGTAAATGAAAAGAAAGTTGCAATAGTGTTTATCTCAATTGGATGATAATATTGCTCAAACCTTCTACGTCGTTAACATTTTTTCTTCTTATATTTCTATTAATTACTTAGAGAGGAATGTTAAAGTTTTTAACTTATACAATTTGCTTAATTCTCCCTTTATATTTGTCAACTTTTGCTTCATATATGTTTGAGTTCTGTTGTTTTTTATGCAGTTGATCCTTGAACAATGTGAGGATTAAGAGTACCAACCCTCCATGTATAATTATACATGAATTTTTGACTCTCCCAAAACTAAATTATTAATAGCCCATTGTTGACTGCAAGGCTTAGGCCTTTTTTGGAAAAATTATGCAATATAAATTTTAAAAACCCACAACATTATCCCAGGGCCTGAGCAGAAGAATATACATGAACATTATTTATTAAAAAACAGAGGAAATGAATTTTTTTTATGGTTACCATCATGAATGAGATTCAAAAAGACATGGTTCCTTGAAAGAGGGAAGAAATCTCATCAGGAAAAAATGACATGCCAGCAGGAAGATGTTTGGATCAGGAAAATGGTCCCTTTCCAAAGGACCTTTCGTGACTGGCAATTAAAAAACTGTTCCCAGCAAAATAGCACAGAAGGAGTCTTCTGACAAACAGAAATTTCTCTCAGATCCTAGAAATAGATTGACGGTCAGTCCAAGTGTTTGATGTTGAAGAATTTTTATATTTTTCACTGTCTGCATAAGAATTTTAGTGGGGATTTGAAGGAGGCTGAGCTAGAGACTGCTGACCAGTTAACTTTTTATCCACAAACTTTCTCTTTTAGTTCTGAACAGCATCTTCAGGCAACAGTAAACGTTTTTATTCAGTGGGGAACATGGACAAGAGTCCAAAAGTTGCAGGGTAAGTGGTATGTGGCCTCTAGCCTCTTTCTTGACACTGTTATTATCTGCTGAAACCAGGTCATTGTTCTGACTCTGCAAATTCTAAGAACTTGAACAATTAAGGATTGATTTCTTTTCTTCTTTGGGTTAGTGGAAAAAGCCCTGAAAAGGAGAAACTTTAGGCCAGCTACTTTGGGTCCTGGTTATTGCATTGTTGAAATTAGAATAATACAACCCTTGCCATACCTATTGTCAAGGGTGCTGTGAGCACAAACTCAGATACAATGACTTTGAAAAATTTAAAAAAAAAATAAGTTGAAAACAAAGTATCTTTCTCTGAAACTAAGAATTTGGTTTTAAAATCAATTCTAAGAAGAAGATTGGGCTATGATCTCATAGTCCCAGATTGAGCAATTTAGTAAACAATCACACCTCAAAAATAAATGGCATGTCAGAAAACATTTTCTTTCCCATAAATCTAAGTAATTCAAATATTAAAATTCTGATCACTGAACAAGCAAAATACATGCTGAATCAACTTTATGCTCTCATCGATGAGAAAAAAAATTTAGCCCAGATGAAACTGTCTTGTTTTTTTTAAAAAATCCTCTAGTACTGATTGTATTTTCCCATTATTTAAATAATAAGTGCTAATTTTTAGGATCTGGCTTTGTTTGGGGAATTTAAGTATTTTCAGCACATGTTAAGAAAGAAATGAAGGAAAAGATTGCCACACCACAGCACACAACTTGAAAATCTACACATCGTATAATTGCCTTGGACTAAGAAAAGCTGCCAATATCAGTAAAAATGATATCTGAAGCCTCTGAATAAGGTTTATTATTCTCACACATGTGATTTCATAATTTATTTGATCAAATTGGGTAAAGCTGGCTGTTTTGATTTCATTTTTAATTTCTTATAATTATTTCCATGCTTTGATTAAAAAATATTTTTGAAGTGTGAGTAAATTCAACTATTCTCATTGCCTTCAAATAAATTAAAGTACTAATAATTCAAACACATTCTCAAACAAGCATTCCTTTGTTAGATTTTCTGACCTTTTCAGAAAAACAGAATTAGTTATTAGGAGTATTACCTATCATCATAATGCAAATCTAAGTTTCAGGCATTGCATTGATTTTTTCCACCATTAAATTTTATCCATAATTTATTCATTAATCAAGCTAAATGTTCAGCCAAGAAGATAACAAATAATTCCAATTTAAAATGTTAAGGCTAAAAGAGGAGTTCTTTGTCAAGGTAATATGTTTTATTAACAAAATTATGACCGAGTTTTTAAGTGTGAATCATTCCTTAGTCCTTTATGCATCTCAAATCACCACATCTAAACTTGACAAGTTTAATACTCAACCATCTAACTGTATTCTTCATTTTTCTGTTTTT
>CAUYPO010097566.1:0-16300 GCA_963574435.1 Cheirogaleus major | reverse complement strand
TGAACTCCTAGAGTCAAGCGATACACCTGCCTCAGCTTCCCAAGTAGCTGAAATTATAGGTGGGAAGCACTGCACCTTGTTCTGTTAAAGCTTTTAAATATAGGACTACATTCATTCATAGTGGCGGTTGCTACATGATAGCAGATGACCTCCCCACAGCTGCTCGCCTCAGTTCATTGGCAGCTGACTCTCAATCCCTGGCTCCTGCAAATGCTTTTGTGTGAGTCTGGTTTCTCCAGCACTTTGAGAGCTTGCTGGCCAGAAGCGGGCACAATCAGGAACTGCAGTGGAGGTCAGGTCCTTGAAGCAACCCCTCAACTACTGGGAGGGATGAAGACAGCGGATGAATGGCACGGCCTCTCCACCCCCTGTGGATTATTCTAAAGCTCTCCATGATTTCTCAGAGGGTCTCTGGGAAGTTTAAACCCAGGTGCTCACAGCTGGAACTTGCACGTTGTCTGATGCCTTATGTATTTTTTTTTTCCTGATTTGCTTTCCTCACTCTCTTATTATGCTTCTTGGGATTACCTCCCAAATATTCCACCTGTGCTCACATCCTTCTTATCTGAGGGTCTACTTCTAGAGATACCGAAAGTTAGGCACTCTTGCTTATATAATTTCTGTGGCATGAATGAACGAACAAATGAATGAATTTCAGAGGTACCTAACTTCCAGGCCAAACAGAAACTGTTCAATTTTTCATAGATTCTCTCATTAAGTTAATGTACTTTGGGCAGTAATACAGCCGCAGTTGTTAATGAAGCAGTGGGGAGTTGCACTTAAGTAGAGATGCAGGAAAGAATAAATTAACTGAATGCAAAACAATCATTGGAAGGGTCTGGGTTAGTTTAACATAATTTGAGTACGATTGAACTCCTGGTGAGCACCAGCTAGAGACACCTTGCAGCCACGTTTTTCCATACATTCGTATTAGCAAGAATTGAGGCAATCACTCAAGACAAAGCAAGATTTTTCACATGAAATGACAGATAATTGAGAGAAAACAAGACACAATAATTGAGAAGACTATTTTTTTATTTCTTTGGATTATACTTTAAAATGACTCATGAATTGAATATATCAATGAATAACATTTCTTCACTACTTATTTTGTGGTTTTGGCCAAATGAGTTCATTATTGATTTTACCCACTACACATACACACACACGCGCATATATTTTGTTGTTGTTGTGAAAGTACCCATAACCTCATTTATTTTATTCTGTTCCTGGAACTAAATTGATGATTCCAGCAGTTATTTTGATTCTATTAGTAATAGTATATGAAAAAACCAGTAACACCCATCACCAATAATGTAGGTTAACTGATAATTGTCATTTATTGAAGATCCCTTATGTGTCAGGTATTATTCCAGTTCTTTACATATATTGACTAATTTAATCACCATAGTAACACAATGAGGAGAGATGAATTATCCTAATTTTACCTACAAGGAAAGTCAAGCTCAGAAAGAGATAGGATAATGCTTCCAAGTTCATACTGGAATTGGAATTCAAATTAATGTGCCACTTCAGCTAAGTGTTAGGGCTTCCAATACTGTGAGGAGAACCTGGAAAGTGTTAAAGATTTCACCAGAGAGCACGAAACACTCATTAGCGTTAAGCACAGGTAAGAATTCAGAGAGGGGCGTGCAGCTGAGGGTTAGCAGAGGCAGGAGCAGGGCGGTGTTACTAACCTGATTAAAACCGTGACGTTCGTTCATTTCTCTCACAATAAAATCAGGTTTCTTAGGTTGGTTCGTGAGTCCTCCTGACCTCTGACATTTGCTCACTTCTCTGAGATGATCCCCTGATATTGTCATGGCAGCCAGAGTGAATTTCTTTCAGTTCCCCAGATGGTGTTTTTCATCTCTGGTCATTCTTTGGTTGAAAACTTCTGCCCTGTCCCATTCTTCTTTGCCTGGCTAACTCCTGTGTTTTATTCAGGTCTCCAGTTAGATTTCATTTTCTCTAGACAAGTCTTCTATCTCAAATCCCCCCCATCTCCCTGCTCCTCAGCTGGGTTTAAATTATGAATCTACCTGACTTCAAATTATGTTAATACTGCAAGGCTATAGTAACCAAAACAGCATCGTACTGAGTGGGGGTGGGGTAGAGTTGAAAGTTCCCAGTTACTAATCATGGCTTGGTCTTCCTGGTAATCAGTCCCCATCCAAGAGCCCACCAAGGGTTCCCTCATTATAACAAAAGATGCACCCATCACCTAGAAAATTCCAAGGCATTTAGGAACTCTTTGTCAGGTGTCTCTATTACTCAGAAAATTACAAGGGTTTTAGAAGCCCATGTCAGAAACTGGGGTCAGAGACCCATGTATATATTTCTTATTGTTTCAGAGACCCTAGTCTCTGGCCACAAATCCCTTATAGTAAATGATCATACCAGTCTGAACATTTACATTTAGTGCAGCATTTATAGGACAGATATATTCAGTAGTACCAACCCAATATATGTACCAATATGCCTAACATTTGAAGAAACCAATGTGAAGTAGGAATAGATTTAAAGAAACAGCTAACCTGTCCATAAAGCCATTACATTTTCTCATTCATTTACTTATTTGGTTATTTTCTTTCCTCCTTGATCTGTTATTTGTACCTTATAATAAGCTTATGCAGAACTATTTAGCACAGAAGTCAGCTGATAGGAAGATGCAGTTCCTCCTCTGGCCAGTCATTTTCCATAGGTGCGGCATCCCAGGGAGGCTTTACCTTAATCTCCCAATACATCTGGTCATCATTGTCAGTATTATCATAAGATTCATTTACATGAGGTAGTTGAATCTTACCAGCAACTCCAGTATCACACCACATTGCAGTATGATCATGGTACAATTCAGTTTTATCACAGAGCAAATCAGTAAGAATTATAGAGAGTATTTTCTTTGCCTTCCCAACAGGTAGCATTAACTTTTATTAAATTATTCTATTTCTATGGTGAGACCACTGTATTTTAGTTACTTTGTTGGATATCGTTAAACTGTTATGTACTTACAATTACTGTATGACTACTAGAGCTTGCTTAAGGAGCTTTATATTCATTGCAATCAAAGGACCCTTAATTAGAACACCTGTATCCTGAATGAACCCACCTGCTGGACTAGAGTATCTATACTGGGACTGTGGCCCTGCGAAATAAGACAAGGACCCAATTTTGGTCATGAGGAAGGAAACTGGAAATGAGATTGAAAGTCAGGTGAGTGATAGGGCTGATGTGATGTTGACTTAGGCAGGAATGACGATGAGACCAACGGGGTGCCTAGGCAACAACATGTAAGGGGGTCCCACTCTCAGGTGTAAGCCCCACCGCTGCCCTAGGTGCCTCACCCTAGTCTTGGACCTGCTAATGTACTTATGAGTGCAATAGATCAACAGTAAACTCCTGCTGTGTCTCAGGCAGTGCAATAGTACCTGGGCATGACATGAGGTGAGATAGTCCCTGGTCTTCACATCATTGAGCTTCAAGTCTAAACAGGAAGATAAACAGAAACAAACCTAGCAAAAGCAATCTGTCGTTTGTGCTATACATAAAACAGGGAAGAAACAGAGAATAACCTCTGGTCAGATGAGGTGAATATTTTGATTTGGAATTTGGGGAATGGCGTCTCTGAGGAGGTAACATCTAAATGTAGCTTAGAAGAATCAGATGTGGGGAGGGCTTAGGGAGTATTCTAAGCAAAGAGATCAGAATACACAAAGGCCTGAGGAAAGGAGGACTTTGTCTAAGTTTTGGCTGTGAGGAGGTCAATGTGGCTGGCACAGGAAGGAGGAGGAAAGAGGTGGGTCTGGATCACGTAGGCCTGGATGCCACATGAGAGAGTTTGTGTTTATTTTCAGGCCACTGAAATGTTAAGCATAGAAATGACACAATGGCCTTACTGTGAAAAATAAATAATAGTAAAGATCAATATGGCTACATGTGGAAGAGAATAGGTTGGGTTGGTGGGAGATTATGGCAGTTATCTGGGTCAGAAATGATGTTGGCTTGAACTCGGATGATGCTGGTGGATATGTTAAGTATTTATTTTAATGAGATTAGATTTATTCGTATAGTCCAACAGCATTGGCTATTGGGTTGGATTTGGAGTTGGAAGGAAAAGGCAAAATCAAAGGTACTTCTGCTTTTTGGTCTTGAGTAACTATGCCCTGGATGGATCTGTTTACTGAGATCCACCCATCTGTTCGGTGATAGTGTATTGAACCTTCACTATGTGCCAGCCCCTGTTCTGAGCTCTGGTTGTATAAACAGAGCATGAAACGTATGCAGTCCTGATCTTCATTGAGTTTTTATTCTTGATGGGGAGACAGGCACTAAAATACATAGCAAATTGGAAGGTGGATGTTGGAAAGAGCAGTGAAGACAGAGCACAGAAAGAGTGCAGGGAAATGCAGGTGGTGGCGATTAAAAAGATTTTAAGTAAAGGCTTCATTGTGAAGATGACATTTGAGCAGAGACTCCTAGGAGCTGAGAGAGTGAGACAGGGAAGAAGGAACTTAGGCCAGTGTTACGGAACTTGTCCCTTCGGCACAGGGTGGGCCCTGGAGCTAAAATCTGGCTCTCCTGTGGGGAAGTGGCTTGTCCTTGGAAAATTCATTTTTGGCCTGTAAATACGGGGCATGTAAATAAGTTTCTGAGGTTTACCGTTAATCTATGGAATAAAGCAAATTTGCTGGCATTTTCTGATGAGGCAGGAAAGCTTTAGTCGGGATTTGAACTAGTGGCTCCGGGGACTTGCAGTATCATTAAGTCAGATTTAAGTCTCCTTAAGCCAGATGCTTAATCCATTAAGTCCAGTGTTTAGTTTGCTAAGCTACCTTTCTGTGCCTGCTTACGGAAATTGTGTGTGTGTCTGCTCCCAGAGGTTTTCTTGAAGTCAAAGCCAAATGGAAGTCAGATGCCATTGCAACCTGCTCTACAAAGAGCGTGGATTCTTTGGTTCTGCTGGCATTTAATTGTGACAAAAGCTTGATTTGTCACTCTTTAGGCATGGCTGATTGCCTGGAGTTCGATTTGGTATATATTGTTGTGATATTTGTGCTACAATGCAGAGGTATGACGTTCCTTGGATAGATTGGAAGGAAAAGGAAGCATCAAAGATACTCCTAGATTTTGGTCTTTGTAAATCATTATCCAGTCATCTTACAAGGTCCTCTCCCCCGAGACTCTAGGCATTTTTTAATTAAAATTTCGTAACAGTATTATGTGATGTATACATGTTTGGATGGTATCATAAGGAAGGATCACAAACTCAAGCACTTTCAAGGGAGCCGACAGTTAACATATGTAAATAAAGAAGTCAGCCAAAGAAGAAATATTCCGAATTATAAAGTGACATCATCTTTTAAGCTCAGTGCCCTCATCCCCTGGGAGCGCAAGCTTGCCGGTCAATTCTGGGCTATGGAACCCTAAGGTTCTGGCTTTCGAGTTCTCATTAACTGTGTGAACTCGAGCTTTCCTAAGCTTTAATTTCTTTGTCTGTGGAGATGTTAATTCCTTTCTCATAGTGTAGTTGCATAGACTCAATGAGACAGTGTTTGCCAGATGCTTAGCACAGGCCCTGGCCAATGATTGGCACTTAATACATGGTGAATATTATTATTTTCATCAAAATTCATATTGATCATTGCACTCTGTGTGTGTGTGTATATATATAAATTTTCTGTATATTATGATGGTTTGACATCTTAGAAAACCTTCCTGGCTAGGAAGAGACTGTCCCTCCTGGGCAAGCCAATGCTTCGAGATAGCAAAGGCTCAGCCAGGAATGTGCCTTAGATACACAATTAATCCAGAGCTCTACCTCCTCTGTCTGGGCTGTGGGTTCCAGGAGACAATATTCCTCTGACTTAATTATCCCAGGGCCAGGCACCCGGCATGTAGGGGCAACCCCTATGGCTTAGAAAGCATGGAAATTATTCAAACTAGCCAATACCCAACTGGCCATCCTGCCCTGCCTTGCCTTACCCATAGAAAGCCCTGTAGAGGTTCTGGCCTAAAGCGCCCCTGGCCCCTCTCATCTGCCTCCCTGCTGCCCTTCCTGGGGCTCTGGATGGGGTGCGGCCCCTCCCATCTCTAGGACCTGTGACTGTAGCAAAATTGTTTCCCTGAGCCTCTCCTGTGTTTCCTGTTGTGGCTGCACCTGACCAAGCATCACATAAAAGACGACAAAATCATCATTGACTAAGTTCTATAGGAAAACTTTGTGCTTCGATAAAAATTGCGCATTATTTAGAGCACACCCTTTTAGGTTATCTGATTCTCATTCTATGGGAGCTATTCTACCATTCTGTAAGTTGTAGATAACTGTTAGAAATGCAAAATAATTCTTGTCCATAGACATGCAAATAAATTCTGCTCCTCTCTCCCCAACAAAAGCTAGTTTTGCTGCTCATTTGAATATTCATTCCAATATTTTACTTCATATCTATGTGTGCTGCTTTGGCTTCTCCATTAAACCAGGTTATAATATTTGCCTGGTTTCCTCATTTAATCAGTGAATATTAAATAAAATCTTTAATGTGGGTTAATATTATATCTGTACGAAATTCATAATTTTACCCGGTTTTGAAATTTTTCTTTTAATGGTAGAGAACACCATTCAGTGGATTGTGAATAAGAAAAAGGAACTTAAAAGACCTGATTGAGGTGTAGATACGTTTAGATATGGAAAGTGAAATCCCAGTAATAGATACTGTATGATTAAGTTCTAAAATGAATGGGAATAAAATGTGAGTTTAAGAGAAATCTCTGCCCTGGTGTTGATGGGGCATATTTCACTGAGGAAGTCGTTGAAT
The DNA here is from genome assembly GCA_963574435.1 of Cheirogaleus major. NCBI lineage: Eukaryota > Metazoa > Chordata > Mammalia > Primates > Cheirogaleidae > Cheirogaleus > Cheirogaleus major. Next base: position 9,488 of record CAUYPO010097566.1, on the reverse strand, counting down.
AGGATTAGGGTAATTGTGATTTTTTTTCTTACCTCTTTACTTTGTGAAAATAAATGAAGACCCCCCCCCACCCCTGCACTCCGCTCAATAAGAAAAATTATTCCAAGTTTGCTATAGCAAGGGAGTCAGCTACTATGTTTTGGTGGAGACTCAAATGCCGGCAGAGGAATGGGAAAGGTTTACAATGCAATAAAGGGAAGGCTTTAATCGGAGTATGTTTGCAAGGGGAACCTACCTGTTGGCATGCTAACTAGTAGCATATTTGGCTTTCTCTGGTTTGTCATAAGTTGAAAGCAGGGGTGAATATTGGGGAATTTGGAAGTTATTTATCAAGTCCTGGCCACTTTGGGTTAATTACTATAAGGGCTATGGTTTGGCTTGTTAGGCTGGTTGGTACATAAAGAAGTCTGACGTCCTGGACTGATTACTGTAGATAGTATTATAGATTGGTTTCCTGGGCTGGTTGTTGCAGGTTGTGGGTCAGAATTCTATTTTCATATATAGTCTGGCCATTGTCTATTTGTATATTCAGTCTCTTAATGTCAGAATACTAAGTCATTGAATATGAGGAAAAGGTTCATTACTTATAGTGTAATCCTTCCTTGTATGAACGTATAATATTAGCAGCACTTAACGTATCGAGTGCAAGTGTTTGTTGGTCTTTGTCCCTTGCTAGCAATGGCCATTTTCTATTAATTTTGTCAGTCTTTGCCACATAGAGCCTAAAATATATTAGGGACATGGTATATATTTATTGAGTAAATTAATGAAATACTCCTATTAAAGTCTCTGATAGAAGCAACATGCTTTACTAATTAGGACCCAATTGCTGGTGTTTTAAACACAAATTATAATGGCATAAAATAAGAGGGAAATTTGTGAGTACATGGAACTGTAAAAATCTCCAGGCTCAAATCTATTCCAGAGCTCACATAATTTCATCTTGGTTGAATTGTCCTCTCTTCATAATTTCCTCTGCATGTCATCACTTTTTTTTTTTGCTCTGGAGTAGTTTCATTATCAAGTAGGTTTGTTCCTTGTTGCAGCAAGATGGTCACCCTATCCCCAAAACTTGTGCTCTTGACTGCTACTCTATACTGCTTTCCCACTTGGGGCTTGAGACATTCTTGTGGAAGGAAGGAAACAGGAAATGAGGAAGAAAGAAAGGGAAAATAGGATAGAAGGAGGCAGACTGGAAGAATTTTTACTCATGTTAAATTCTGTAATAGATGTAGAAGGCACAGGATATGTATGGAAAACTACTCCAAAATTCAGCTAGCAAGTGAGTGCTAAGGTGACTTTTTAAATTTAAAAAAATTTTTTTAAAGACTTGTACCTAAAGGTAGAATTTTTCATTAAGAACTCTTCCTTGGTGCCTCAGTCAGAAAAAATATAAATATGGCCTTAAAGTATTGTTCTTTCATTTAAGGATTGGTTGCCATGTTGAGATCCTGGGATTGGCTGTGAATTTAACGGCCATAGTGCGAAGTTCTGATATCTGTTTAGGTTGGGCGATGCAATGAGACAGCATCTGAACACATGGCCTTCCAGAGGAAGGCTGTACTTGCACTTGAAGAGTGAAAGTTCTCTCCCTAGGCTTTCCAAGACCATAAGGGCTTGTTTTCAAGCTGTGTCAATCTTTAGTAATTCCAAACATTTTGTACCCTACTGCAAATACTTGCCACAAATACCCTTTGGTGAATAATAATGCAATTCAAATGACAACTAATCAGACTATTGTTTTCATAATTGATCTGATATTTGCAGGGACTTTTCTTAATCTTTGAGGATGCTTTGTAGCAAGGACTCTGCCTATCTGTTTGGATTAAATACAAGAAATGGAAATATCAGCTCTTAGATAACAATAGATTAAGAATCAGAAATTAGATAAAATGCAAATGATGGTTTCTTTTTAATTTGTTTCTTTGAAAAAAGATTTTTATCATGGCACAAGCAAATAAAATTGGCATAAGTAATTAAATGCATTGTGTAAAATTAGCCTATCTTTCCAAATTGTTTCCTCTTACTTAATGAATTGCAAACGTGTGTATTTACTTAGGATATTTGGCCTGAGAAGTTTAAAATAGCAGTTGTGTAATTTTTTTCCCCAGTTTTTTAAAGTTCAGTTGAAGATTCTTATGTTTAACACACAAGAAGATGTGGATGCTTGGTTGTGATCTGTACTTTGTTTTATTATTTATTCCTTTTTTCTATGCAATGGCTAAGATTTTTGGCCCTCATTTATTTAATTCTAAGTGATAGGCATGCAAGTGTTTTTCCTTTAAACTGTTCTTTATTCCCCTCTGTGATATTGAAGATGAGAAGATGGAGCCTAAGACGGCTCCGAGACAGTGGCTGTAACAGGGACACGTTGGTTACAGGGAGATGCTAAACTCACTTCTGGTGCCTTGACCTTGCTTTCACTGTTTTTCTCTTTCATATTTAATGATGCCAAGAAGGAAACTATTTGGGCTTGCTTAGAAAAAAGGGAGAAAAGGAGGGAAGCTAGTGGGCGTGTGAGTGCGTGCACACACACAAACAGACTTGGAGAAAGACACAAGGAAAGAAGCAGAAACAGGAGAGAAGAGGAAAGAGAGAAGGAGAGATTGAGAGGTGGAGAGAGAGAGAGAAGGGGAGAGAGATGGGCTGAGTGAGCAAAAGGGAGAAGGGAGGGGCACGTACTGGGAGAGGATACAGAGACTGACAGACACAAAGAGAAAAGCCAGAGCTTTTTCGAGGCAACTCAGGTTGAGAAAGCCTCTGACAATCCCCTTTCTTAAGAGAATAAACCCAAGCTGTTCATTAAAAAACCAAACCAAAACAAGACAGAAACCCCTATCCCTCTGACTGTCTATGAGCAGCATCAACAGTGACGTGCGCACAATGTGCGTGGATTTTCTTTTAGGGACAGGTCTCGGTAGGAGTAAATAGGGGACTGCTGCGGGCTTCAGTGGCTGCTGATCCCAATGCCTTGAGGGGCCCCCAGCACCTCTCTTGTCATCTCCTTATTTGGAAGGCTCACCTGACTTCCCTCATCTCATCTCTCTCCTCTGGCTCCCAAATTGGAATCTTAGCTGGCTGAGGTTTGGCATGTGGCTTCAGCTTCTCTAGGCATCGCCTCTGTCATCCACAAAGGGAAGTGATTTGAGATTCCACATGGTGTATGAGAGGAGCCAATTAGGCACTGAGTGTGCCTAGCTCGTGGCTGTAGACTCAGAAAAATTATGAGTGAATGCTGGTTTCTCTCTCCAACACACCTGCCTCTCCCCCTTCTCCTACTACATATATTATCTCTCATGGAACTGTTCTGTAATACTTAGCACAGTTATAGAATTTTAATGATTTTAAGTTGCAGGGGGCTAATGTTCCAAAAGCTTAATAGTAATCTTAAAAGCATCTTGTGCTCAAAGCGATGCAGAGGAAAGGCAGAGACAGCCTTTGAGCCTCTTTCCTTCCCTGTCACCTACCAGTCCCCCCCGCCATGGCTTCTAAGGGCCATACATTTGGTAATGACTTCCCTGTTTATCTTTTGCTATTTCTATCACCCCAATTAACTAATTTTGATTATCTTCCGCATGTCCTGTAGTTCCTCTTACAATAATTCAGTCCTAATTCGATGTAAAGTTTAGAGAATTTAAAATCTCAAGGCACACACTGTTAACTTACAAAATGAGAAAGGGACGAGGTCCCCAGATGAGATATCTATGGCCCTTTCTGTTGCTGTCAGAGAAAGGAGCGGGGCTTGAAGAAGATGGAATAAGCTATTGAAATATTGGGGCTTAGACAATCCCTGCGAAGTGCTCTGTCAAATCAAGTTTGAGCCAGATACCAGGCAGGCACTGCCGGAATCCCATAACTTGCCTGATGATGAATTATTGATAGAGCCTCCCAAGCTTCTAGCTGCCTCCACATATTCTGTTATTTCAGGACCTTCATGAGCTACAGCAGCCAGAGTGATGAGCACTAGTGCTGATTACCTGGTAATATACAGCATTATATATTGATTATTTCGTGTCTTATCTCCCTCAACCAATTTATCAACTCTATGAGTAGATGCCATTTGTTTTTATTGTTCCTGAATTTTGTATAGAACCTAACAGGTTTCTAAGCACATATTAAGGATTCAATAAATACCTGTTGATTAACAGCTGACAATACCTCTGCTTTGAGGTCTAGAAGCAACACATGCCAATGGGGTCTGACGCGATTTCTGCACCCTCCAAAAAAAATTTGTATATCATACATAAGGCTTTTACGATTGAAGCTCTTTTAAAATAGTGTAATTTTCATCTTGCCTTTCAAAGCCTTCATGACAAGCCTATTATCTTTTCAGGCATCTATATTCACGGTACATAACAAGAATGAAGCAAAGGAGTTAGATTTTTGTTTCAACCTTGTATTTATTAAGATGATCCGTTTGATGAAATGAGGGTATAAATATCTACAGACTAAAGGTTGGTTCCAAAATTCAACACTATTAGGCAGAAATTAATGTCTGGTCTTGTTCATTCAGGTAAATTTCCAAGGATATTAAACTTGAAACAGTCTCTCTGAAGTTGCAGGTATCTCAGCTATTTGAAAGGAATTGATATAAGTGTGTTAGAGAGGGCAAGGTCTCCATTGTGCAGCCTGACTCTGTGTAATGAAAAATCAAATTTGAATATTAAAAAAACTTAATTCAGCTGTGGCAGAAAATGGAACACACTCCTACTCAGCTGTGGTTCACTGCTCGCGCATAGTGATAAGATTTGGTGATGAGAAATGTTCCCTACCCTGACTGGGTAATTCTTTTGTTGATAAATAGAGACTTTGGAGCAGCAATACTTGTCCAAGCATTCTTAATACACAATGCATCTGATCTGATCCTGTCTAAATAAACAGTTTGGGTGCATGACTGGTGTTGTCCCAATCAGCTTTGTTTATGCAGCCAAGCCATCTTCCGATATACACTGACTCAGAAATTTAATTTTACAGTCTGCATCTTATACTTTGCCACATGGCAATGACAAAGATCAGGGACTGTTTTTCCAGAAGGAGACTACCTCAGCTGGGTTAAGCCATTATAATAAATACAGCAATTTGAGATGAATGAGAAAATCAGAGTTAATGAGGCTTGGAATCATGTGAAGAAAATGCAATCACTGGGGTGGCAGGAAACACTAATATGCACACACACAAACTCTTACAACCCAGCCTACCTCTACAGTTTTGATTCACTATCAAAAGGGAAAATGACGCCATACACCCAGTCATATTTAACTCACATGGGCCTGATGTTTCCAGTCTTATTGTTTCTGCATCATCATAAAATGTCTACCTTCAGAAAAGTCCTCTTTAGAAATGTCCATTTAAATGGACATCCTATATAAAGTGGAATTCCAGGACAGAGCAAAAAGTTGAGCTATACCAAAAAAATAAAAATAAGAAAACAAACCCACTAATGAGTCAATTTGCTTGATTTTGCATATAGGAATACCGAAATACTGGTTTGATTTAAATTTATTGTAAATTGACTTGCTGACATCATATACAATTCAAGTACTGACATATGCTAAGAATCCCATAGCAATTTCTGGATCAGTTCTGTTATATGTGCATTACTTCAACAGTATCAGAAGTCTTCTCCGTTGTTACATTACAATTGTTCAGGTGTTTCACCAGCATCTGTAAAGGGGCGGTTGCTCTGATTACACCTACAATGTGTCTATAAAGGGAATGACTTCCATGTCATCTGTTTGTTGATGGTTTAATCTGCCACTTTGAAATAGGGTACTATCTTTTGTTTATTCTCTTATAACAAAATACCTTAGACTGTGTAATTTATAAAGAGCAGAGATTTATTTCTTACAGTTCTGGAGGCTGGGAAGTCCAAGACCAAGGCAGTAGCATTGGCATTAGCTGAGGGCTGCTGTCTGTTTCCAAGATGGCGCCTTGTTACTGTGTCTGCACTTGGTGGAAGGCGGAAGGGCAAACACACATTCCCTTCAGTCTGAGCCCTTTTATAAGGGTGCTAATCCTATTCATGAGGGCAGAGGCCTCATGCCTCAACTGCCTTCCAAAAGCCACGTCTCTTAATACTGTTGCATTGGGGATTAGCTTTCAACATGAATTTCGGAGGAGGTACCATCATTCAGACCATAGCAGGTACCTAGTAGCATTTTTCAAAATCATAGATTTATAATTTTTATTATATTAGGTGCGTGAAAAGAGTTTCCAATTTGGTGAGTGATCTCCATGAAGCATGGACCCTCTTGCCAAAGTAATTCTAAAGGATCATGTGTGCAAACGGCTGTTTCAGGAGGCTGGAACTTTGTGGGATGCTGCACAGGCCGGAGAAGTGGAGAGGGGAAGGGAAAAATGGAACAATGAATGGGAAAATGTCACAAAACAGACAATTTTTTTCATGTGAAAGCACAAATTTCATCTTTTATTTCAGGATTTTGTCCTCAGTCATATCACCATTGACATTTTGGACCAAATAATTGTTTTTGGGGGGGACTGTCCCATGCATTGTAGGATGTTTAGCAGCAATATCTCATGCCTCTCTCCATTAGATTCCAGTAGCAAGCCCTTCCCCACAGGGTGTGACTATCAAAAATGTCTACAGACATTTTCAAATGTTCCGTGGAAGGCAAAATCCCCCCAAACCCTGGTGAGAACCATTGCTCTGTGCAGTCAGTAAACGTAAATGCAGACTTAATTGTTAAAACCTACCCAGCAACAATATGTGAAACAACATTAGCACTCCCTCTGTCTCCCACACTATATTGATGTGATACTTGGTGACCAAGGGTCATTTTTTTTTCCCCAGTTCAATCTGTTTAGGCATCTCGGGAACATATATTACAATTTCATCCACTAGGGTGTCAATAAGCCAGTGGGTCACTGGGGAAAGGGGAGGATGAGGGTTGATGGGAGAGAGAAATGAACAAACCTTCTAATATCATGTAAACAAGATGAGCATGACAGAAGGTTGGAATCTTAAGTTTAGAAAAATCTTCAATATCCTGTGCAACAGAATTAGTTAGGACAGGGAAATCACGCCCCTCCCCCTAAAAAAGAATAAACAAAAATCAAAGCAACCTGGCAAGTTTGAACATCCATTTGCCCATCTCTACCTTGAAGAAGAAAGACCAGGATTTTGTGTCTGAAGTTCCACTGAGGGGAAATTATGTAGAATGGCCCTTTGGGAGAAATTGGGGCAGAGGAAGTTTTTTATGGGGGAAGTGGATAGAAGAACGCCAAGGTGTCTTGGGAAAATTCCATGTGACTGAGGGAAGGGAAGGGCAGGAGGAAATTGGTGGTTCTTTTGTGTTGTGAGGTCTTATGCCCAATGGTGTACTGGTAAATATTTAACAGCCAGTTATTTGAAAAAAACATGTATGCAAATATATGGATAGATGAGATTATGATAAATATAGCTGATATAAAGGATAGATAGCATACAATATAATAAAAAAAACCCACAGTACTCTCTATTGTGAATTTCATATAGCCAATTCTCACAGCATGCTTGCTTTAGTTTTTGCTGAACTCTTGTATCTGTGGTTAATTTATGGTTGTAATTGATGAAGAAACGTAGTCCCAGTAAGAATGTTGATGGACATTTTTTATAAAATGGAAATGAAAAAATGAAGACATACTGTAACACCAGTCATTCATCCATGATGTGAGAAACATTTTCCTAACTCAGATAATAGCTTTAAAAACTAGAAAGGTAGTTCTTCAGTTTTTGTAACGGTGTGTGTCTATGTGTGCATGTGCGTTGTATGTTTTCCACAATGTAATGGCTACAGGCATGGTACGTTTTTAAGTTTAATCTCCATTGCCCTCATTTGCTTCATCATTTTCTTAAGTCTAGAAATCCATAAGACAATAACTCAAGACCCAGTTTATAGTATTTATCTATTTCCATGTTGTATATACTCCCAGTACCACCGACTTTTAGCCACCAATGTGACAGTACTGAACATAGAAATGAGAAGAGATGTGAAGTGGACTCTATGATATAGTATTGCTATCATACAGATAAAACGGGCATAAATAAACTCAGTGTAAATAACCACGAACTCTAGTAAAATAATTAGAAAATGAGTATTGCATATTTATTAGCTTTGTTTTTACCATGATTTATTTCATTATAAGTTTGTTGTTTAATTTTCAATTATAGATGTTTTTTTAACAACCAGCTTGCCAAATTCCAGAAAATTTAACAATCTGCACTTGCCAGCTCAAGCAAGCCAGCTCTGGCAACACTGGTTCCCGGGCTCTTGTTGGCACAGTCCCCGTGGTCTTGCAAGGTCCCCCAGGGGGGATGTCTGGGTGATACCTTCGAATTTGGCTCCAATGCTGGTGCTTAGTTCTAATGTAGCAGAGCTGCCCGCTACAACAGCCCATGGCGGCTGGGACAAATGAGCATATAGATCACAGACCAGGGTCGATGAAAACCAAAGATATTTCCTTAGTCTTGAATTTGAACTGTTTTTAGGTTATTGTCTCCCACCCTGAATATTTACAAGAATCTTTTGCTGAGAAAGCCCCAGTAACTCTGACACTGAAATATGTACCAGCCCAATCAGGGGATGCTTGGATTTAGACTGAATTCCATTTAGAAAAATAAATATAATGTGACCTTTCTTACACTAAGTATAACAGAGAATTCATACCCACTAAACCCACCACAGTGTTTTAGGATGAGAACAGCCATTGGATGCAAAAGCAAGCTGTGAAAAAAGGAGTAGAACATCACAGACTTCAAATAAATCAACCGAGTTTTCAGGTCCCTCTACCCCACTCTAAATGATTTCAACTAAGTTGATTGTAAAAAGATTTCACGGGAGTTGTAATATTGTTTTTATGCCCTGCATATACCTGCCAGCCGATAAGGAAGAACAAAACCCTAAAGCTACATTGAAATACAATTCATTAGGAGACTCACAGACAGAGGGAAGGGAGAAATGTAAAGGGAAAATGGTTATTATTACTTTTTAGTAGGATATGGCTCTCTTAAATCTAGGTAGGTAGACTGAATCACACTGATGTATTTATATTCCCTCTAACACTTCAAATTTTTCTAGTTAAAATGTCATAATTTTTCTTAAAAGGGTCTCCGTTATCATAGTATATCAGGTCTTTAAATATAACTATTATTGAAAAATATTCAAATAGCACTTACAGTATCATAAAAATTTTCCATGACTCTTGGGACTTTGTTCTTTCTACTAAAAGTTAGCACTGTCCAACACAGGGCACTTTTTCATTTGCCTTTGAATGGCTCCACTATTAATGCACACCTTAGAATTTAGTTGCAATTTTATTATAAAATAAAAGCATAAAGACTGTGGAAATCATAATATAATGCTAAAACAAATTGAAGTGGATATTTCTCACCCAAAAGCCCCAGATGGAGAGGAAGGGCATACCTCTAACCCTTGCTAGGGAGAGGCAAAGATATAAAATGTAACCAAAATGTTAAGAAAAAAAGAAAA
>CAUYPO010097565.1:0-43085 GCA_963574435.1 Cheirogaleus major | reverse complement strand
TTAGACATTGGTGGACATGGGACTGGATCCTGATGGTGCAGTAGCTAGACGCCATCACTAACAACACTCCTTCCAGAACACTCTTTCCTGAAGGGAGATCTGAGTAGTGCACTTCCATGGCTGCCACATAGGACTCAAAGCAGAAGCTATTGTTCATGCAGTTGACTGCCATGACCTAATGTTTGATGGTGGAGAAAAGCCTAAGTGGAAAGATGAGCTGACCTGAGGTGGAGTTTGAAGTTTCTGGGGGCCTATGCCCTTACCACCAGATTCCAGGGGGAGACATAGAACCCACTGGCATTTACGTCCTTCACGCTCAGCGAGGGATGACTGTAAGGTACTACAGAGGTCAGACCCTATATTTAGAGATTGGCAGCAAGGGAATCTAAAAGTTAGTCTTCCATCAATGGAGTATTCTTGTGACAGTATATCTCTGAGTATTCCAAGAGCAGAGTACTCCACTGGAGCATAAGAACCAGAGATTGAGAGCAGCATCAGGTGGCAAAGGAGAAACAGAAAGATAAGGGACTTGCATGGACACCATTTTTGTGATACCATATATAAACCTGGGTCTATTTTAAGACCCTACTGAAAGGAAAACTAAAAAAAGTAACCGGAATTGAATTTACTAGATAGCTCCAGTACAGGAGGGGCTTCAGACATGGTTGGACTGCATGTAGAGAAAGAAAGCAATGTGACTTTTATTACTTCTTAATGCTGTGGGGTGAAATCAGTACCTTTGGTGTGTGAGTGACCCAGGGTGACATGTGCCTTGGGATGTGGCTTCACTGCAGACCACAGCTGCTGCCTGCTGCCCTGCAGACCCTCTGCTCCTCGGTGCCATCCTTCTGCCCAACTAACTCTGTTGCTGTGCTGCCTACAGGTATCTTCTCAAACCACTGACAACCTCTTCTAGGCCACTCCTTTTTCATACCACTGTGCCATTCATACTGCTGCCAATCCCTAATGTCTTCTCCTATTCTGGAGAGTGGAAGAAGAGTCATTCCCACTTCAGATGAGCTCCTTTTCCAAAGCTGTATCCTTCAGGAGAGATTTCAGATCTCTTACAACACCATTTGTTGTTTTGTTGCTGTTGTTTTCTTCTATGACAGTCGTCTTATTCTGATTGCACAGCAGGCCAGGATTGAGGGGTTGCAGAAATGAGTAGGTGGCTAAGCAGGCACAGCTTCCAACTAAATGTAAACTGTTCTAGCTATTAAATTATTGCCTCTCAGCTAAAAACAAAACAAAACAAAAAATGACCTTTCTTTGTTCTACTTTGTGATACTGGACCTCAGACGGTGGACACGTTTCTTCTTAGCCAGCTAGCTCAATGTCAGGCTCTGCCAGTAGGGGTCACTGGAGAAGGAAAGGAAAGGACTTTTCCTTCTTTCTGGTTTTATTTTCACTGTAGCAGGGAGTGAATCACCAAGCATTCCTCCTGGCAGAATTCATGAAGGCATTGGTGGCTCTCATGGTTCTGCATTGAGGGGCTTCCAATAGATTTCTTCTTCTCTAGAGTGGCAGGAAATGTATTTCTGCAACAGCTACGCCCTCTGGTCAAAGGTCTTCTGTGATCTACGATTCTTCTTCTTCTTTTCTTTTTTATTTCAATAGATTTAGGACATGGAAGTGTTTTTTTTTTTTACATAGACGAATTATATAATGCTGAAGTCAGAGTTTTCAATATACTTGTCACCAGAATATTGTACATTGTACCCAAGAGGTAAATTTTTATTCCTCACCCCCCCCAACCTTCCCTTTCTTAGATTCCAATGTCCATTACACCACGTTATGACCATGTATTTCCCTCATTTAGTTCCCACTTATAGGTGAGGACATGTGGTATTTGTTTTTATATTCCTGAGGTACTTTACTTAGGATAATGGTCTCCAATTACATCTAATTTGCTGCAAAAGACATTATTTCATTCCATTTTATGGCTGAGTAGTACTCCATGGTATATATACACCACATTTTCTTTATCCACTCATCAGTTGATGGGCACTTAGGTTGATTCCTTATCTTTGTAATTGTGGATTGTGCTGCAATGAAAATTCAGGTGTAGGTGTCTTTTTTATAAAATGACTTCTTTTCCTTTGGGTAGATACCCAGTAGTGGGATTGCTGGATCAAATGGCAAGTCTACTTTCATTTCTTTGAGTAATCTCCACACTGTTTTTCATGGAAATTGTACTAGTTTGCATTCCCACCAACAGCATATGAGTATTACCTTTGCTTCACATCTGTGCCAACATCTGTTGTTTTTTGATTTTTTAATAATGACCATTCTGACAGGGGTAAGGTGATATCTCATTGTGGTTTTAATTTGCATTTCCCTGATGCTTAGTGATGTTGAGCATTATTTTCATATGTTTGTTGGCCATTTTCTTCTGAAAAAAAAATCTATTCTTGTTTTCTGCCCACTTTTTGATGGTTTTTTCTCTTACTGGTTTGTATGAGTTCTTTTGTAGACTCTGGATATTAGTCCTTTGTCAGATGTATAGTTTGCAAATATTTTCTCCCATTTTATAGGTTGTCTACTCTGTTGATTATTTCCCTTACTGTACAGAAACTCTTCGGTTTAATTAAATCCCATTTATTTATTTTTGTTGTCGCTGTATTTGCTTTTGGGATCTTAATCATAAATTATTTGTCTATGCCAATGTCTAGAAGCATAGGAGAGTTGGTTCTCCTAATACTATCAGAAGACCAAAAGTTTCAGAAACCTTTAGTGATTAATTTCAAGATAATTCTGTGCAATTTTACAAAACCTGTCTTACTTCAATTAAATGATCCTAAAAAGTTTTCAATATAGTTTGGCAAGTGACACTGTTGTAAAATTTTTTAAAAAGGAAAGAAAAGTTTTCAATACAGTAACAATTTCAAATTTTAAAGAACAGTACAATGAATGCCATATATCCTCTGCCTATATTCATGAATTATCATTTGCTACATTTACTTTATTTTATTCTCTTTCTATACATTTTTTTCTTAATGAAATATTTGAAAGCATGACATATGTTACCTTCTTAATTATAAACAATATTGTGACATCCTTCTCTAAATGAATATTTGAATACAAAGTCAAGCCGTCAGCAAGGAAAAAAACAGGACCTTTCCTCCTCCATTTCAGGAGCACATACATTCCTGAACCCCATGCGCTTTGGGGTCAGACTGTGCTGCCCCTCAGAGAACAAACAGCTTCCCAGGACACTGTATAAGCTTAACTCTAAAGGCTCCATTAATGCTTAACTTCAGATTAATATGAATGTGAAACTGGTTGCAGCAGCAGATGCCTGTTGTGATGATCCAGTATGAACCCACAAGACAAAAAAGATGGGGTGTTCATCAGAGCGTTTCTCCTACAACCAAGCACGTTACTGAGTGAACGCTCTTAGTGAGATTGGTGACTGTATGAGATTCCTGAGCAGCATGGAGGCTCCTCTTCCTAAACAAAACATGACACCACCTGAGCCTTCTAACTTTACTTTTGCTAACTAGCCAGAGTAGAATACATGTGTCTACATTTAACTAGATATAAGTAAAATAAAAATAGTGCCATTCATTGAGCATCCATTTTATGCTAACCGTATACTAGGTTTGATGGAATTTTTTGTGCAATTTATTTTGTTATTATACATGTAATGTGAACAGATTTCAGGCCACAAACTCAGGTACAAATAAGTCTTTATTGTTTCCAGGTAACTCAAGTTAATATCTGCTTTGAGACATCATTCTCTGGAAGTGGTAAAAATATCTCAGGTAGTTGGATATTTTCTCATATTTCCTTCCTCTCCCGACCCTAGGGAAATAATTTTCCTGTCTAGGAGCATGAAAGAGATGAGATGTTCAATTCTCTCATTCTTGTATCTTTCCCAAATATTTTGTCTGCTGGAGTTTTGTTGTTACTCTCCCCAAGGTTACCAGACTTTGGAAGACAGAAATTGTTCTTTTTATCTTCTCTCATACTAACGAATCATTCCCCAGAAAACATATGCATACGATGACATAGATGCTTGAATAGGGAACAGAGCAAATGGCAGAAAATGATTACTGTTTCAAAAATAACACTCTTCCACTCATATTCATCTTCCAGTCATCATTGTGTCAGCCAGGGTTCTTAGCTACAAGAACCCTGAATAATTTAAACATAAAGACAATATACTAGATGACGCGGGTAGCTCACAAGATCTCAGGAAGGTTGGCAGAACCAGACTCGGAGTATGGAAATAAGTTATGAATGGCACCCAAAATTAAACAACAAAATTGATTTATCTCATGAAGATACTGCCACTGCTGGGCACAGACATGCACATATGTCCCTGACACCACTGATGCTGGACCCCTAGCATTATGTCCCTAAAAGCTGATATAGCTTCTCCTGCTGCTTCTTCCTCCCCAGCATGGATTTGGGGCAGTCCCTGCTTCCTGACCTTGGTAGCTCCTGAGTCAAAGTCCAGAGTGAGTGCACCTGCTATGTATAGCATAGTCTAGAATGCAGCCTTGCTGTGCCCTAAAAAAAGATTGGGAAAGGGTTTTCTGCCTCAGTGGTGGGAGTCAGTGCTGCTTTCCACGATGACTTCTAAAGTGGCTAATTCCCCAAACACAGTGTATTTGACCCAGTTTGTACCACACACTGCCTGTTCCCTAGGCCCTGGCCACGTGCCCCATCTCCCTGCCAGAGCCCAATAATGATTCACATGTTTTCTGTGATCAAATAGCCCAATGCTGACACTGTCACCTCACCTCCTTTCATCGTAGTCTCTGCACATCCCCTTCTTCTCCAGGGGCTGACCAGAGGAACACTGTCCCACATCCCAGAAGGACAGGGAAGTCTCCCAGGGAAGACTCTGACCAATAAGTGATAGCAGGTGAGAAGAACTAACTAGTAAACTGCTTGCTGTTCTTTTCCTGCCAAACTGCTCTGAGGTTCAGTGGTTCTATAAGGTCTCTCTGGAAGGTTGCTTTCTTCAAGGCCAAGAGCAACTAGCAGTGTGTTTTTGAGTGTGGTAACACGTCTCCTTGTGTTGCTTTTCCCTCCTTTCCTGCCTCACTCTCCTTTTATGCTCACTCTTGCATCCTGTGAATTCAATAAAGTGTTGGCAGGTGTCTTAGTTAGTGCTACTATAATAAGATACATAGACTGGATGGCTTATAAACAACAGAAATTTACTTCTCACGGGTCTTGATGCTGGGAGCTTCAAGATCAAGGCACCAGGAGGTTTGGTGTCTGCGGAGGTGCATTTTCTGACTCACAGATGGGTCACACTGTGTCTTCACGTGGTGGAAGGGGACAGCTAGCTCCCTTGAGCCTATACTATAAGGGCACTAATCCCATCACCTCCCAAAAGGACTTACCTCCCAATACCAGCATCTTGAGGGTTAGGATTTCAACATAGTAATTTTGAGGGGACACAAATATTTAGACCATAACAGCAGATAAGCTTTGTCTCAGACCCTGTTCCAGGGATTAGGCTAAGACACATAGGGAAGGGAGGGGGTCAAAACATTACAACATGTACCGTGCTTACCACAAGTTAGGTCCATTTTACAAGTGAGAAAACTGAGGCTTGGAAGGGTTCGATCATTTCTCAGAATTGACACTACCAGTTAGTCCCAAAGCCAGAAATCAAAATCAAGTCAGAATGACTCTGCCACTCACCTTCTTTTCACTGCACTGTACTCATTGCCTGTGCTCAACACTGCACAGCCCCATGGAAACAAATGTGAAACCCAGGAAGACTGTTTACATTCTTCTATATCAAGGCATCTCCAGATGAGGTCTACGACACTTAAGTGGTTTTCTTCACACCCTTGTCTACCAGGGCCCCAGAGAAGTCTTTGGGCTTATCTGACCCAATTTCCCAAACCCACCCACTTTTTTCTTCTCTTCTGTAGAGTTAGAGGGCAGGCAGAGCTGTTGGGTGGGCTTAGCATTCAGTAAATATAGCAGTCTTAGGGCAAGATTTAAGAAAAGGAAACAGAATTTAAGTGCAGTAGAAGAGCCTTTAGATTTGTGAGGCAGCATCACATAGGGATTTCCCAGCCAGACTTTGGAGTCGAATAGGCAGCAATCCAAGTTCTGGCTCCGCCTCTTACCAATCACAGACAATCTATCTAACTCTTCATGCCTCAATGTGCTCATCTGCAAAGTGGGCTAGCTCTAGTCTCACTTAGCCCATTGCTAAGTATTTAGTAAATGTAGATTTTAAAAAGAAGATATTGCTGTTATTAGACATAATAGGAAAAGCAGTATGAAAGAATCCAGTACTTTCCGACTACATTTCCTACATTGTGGTACTACCCACATTAAAATCCCCACCTTCATAAGGTAGAATCCAGAACACTTCATTCCCCGGCACCCTTGCAGGATGCCGGCATGAGACCTACCTGCCACCTGTCACAAATACCTATGTAGGACTTCAAATTTGGAAGAAAAAGAGACTATGAGTGGGGCATCATTTTGCTGAAACAGGTGGCAACATAGAGGAATAGCTTTGGAGGACTAGTGAAGTTGATATCCTAGCTTATATTTGCAGCAAAATCAGGTTCCTGGCATCCATAGAACAGGTGACAGTAGCAATGCCAGAGAAGTTTTGGTATAATACCTGCTCTGAGGTGTGGTTCTGGGTATTGATTCTGAAAGCTCAGCTTAGTTTCAGCCTGTTTCTCTAACCCTGAAATTTGTTCCATGATAACTTAATGTCTTTTTTAAAGTCCCTTTTTTCTGCTTAACAGAACCAGAATGTATTTGTTGCTTGCAACTAACAAACCTTATGGCAACAGGGGAGTGAACATATGTCATACCACGTTAAGACACTCTTATATCATTAGCATTTTAATTTTATAGATGAGGAAACTAAAGCTTAAAAGGTTAAATGATAAAAATCCAGATTTAGATCAGATCCTATTATCTTCAAACCTGAGATCTTTTCTCTATTTTCCAGGAAAGGAGCTACATGCATCTCAGACACCATTTGACCTTTCATGGAAACTAATAAGCCTAAAGCTTTATTGGGAATCTGTTCTTCTCTGGTGGTCACCACTGAACCATATAATCTTAGAAAAACAGAATGTCTGATTCCAAGAAATTGGAAAATGTGGGAAATGTGTGCTGAAGTGTGAACATTAAAATGAATCATCAAGAAAGATTAAGAACTTTTCTGTAAGAGGACAAGAAGAATTTGTTGTTAGGAGCTGAGCTGGGTATTACTACCTGATAACTCCTAAAAAGCTTGGGTCATCCAATAAATACAGGTGTGAAAAACTCAAAAGATTAGAAATAACATCTTTTTGAATTTTCAAAAAATCTCTTTCTGAATGTATTTATTTAAACTCCAAATAGCAAACTTCCTCAGCAATAGAACAACGTTAATACTTAAGATTTACTTTTGATATGCCATGAAATTCTATTTTTATGTTCAAAATTTGATGCAGAAAATAATTAGCTAGCTATCTGTTTCTAGAATAGCCAGAAAGTGCTACAATTTTCTGGGCAAGAGATGTGGAAAGCCACAATTCATTTGGTATAATGAAGTATGGTTATTTCACAATGTAATAACAATTATTCTACTTAACTATTTCATGGAGATACCACCAAACCGTGTGGCCACTTTATGAGCAACTTATGCTAGCAAAGGATTGGAGAGGAATGAGGAAAAAAGCCATTGTTCTTTAGGCCTGAAACTCACAGAAAATAGTCAATTTTTCAGAGGAAATTCATTAGCTCTCTATGAATTTGCCTCTAGGTGACAAATTCACAAAACACCCAGAACCACACTGCTTCTAGGCAATGAAAGCCCACCTGAAAAAACTGAAATCTTAGCAATGAACAGCATACTTCTTTTATTGCTTCTCCTTTATTTGTCCTACAATAATTAGTAAGAACTACCAACTGACTACTTTTTATTCAGTTGTGGTGTCTGCCCTCTTCCTACCTCTCTCTCATAAACTCCATATGGGCAGAAAGCGTTGCATCATAATAAGAATGACAGCATTCATGGCATACTTAGTATGCATCAAGTACTGTGCTAAACACCTCACATGTGTTCATATTTAATCCCCACAAACATCCCATGAAGTAGGTACAGTTATACAATGAGCCAAAGTTGACCTCTGTGCATTGGTTCCTAAGTTGTTTATTTCTTCACTCCAGGCTGAGATCAGTCAGCTCACAAGCCCATGGGCAGCAAACTAAAATTTTTACATATGCAATTATTTTAACTCATAAGTAGGAGAACTGAGACTATTATACATATTGGATCCTCAAATTCCTAATCCAAGTCTCTCCTACCAAACAAAGCTCCCTCTACCCTTTCTGACCTCAAATTTATAATCTTCTCAAAACGTGAGATAAGAAAGGAATTGGCTAGATTCAAGCAGCAATCACAACATATTTATGTAACAAACTTAACTTTTCATTGTTTTCATTTCTATTATCTCGTTTTATCTTCATGTCACCCTATAATTATTTGATCACAGTTTTTTTCTGTTTCTTCCCTAGGGATCAGTGCACACATTATTGAAGTTTTTGCTCTGCTTCAGCAGCAGAAAGAAAGAGAATTTTACTATACATCAAACTCTCAAGTTCTATCAAGGAATTTTATATATCTTCATACATATATATACACATAGAGACAGAGCATGTACTTACAAAGTTCTAAGCCACGTCATTAGAAAAATAAGGAATTTCTATAAAGAATAGAGTTGTTTCCCTTCTTTTTTTAATCTTCTTTTTGCCCCATTCCTGAGAACCTGGCTTGTTTGACAGCAGGGTTAGAAAGCTCACACCTCTGAGATGGCAGGTGTAGCACAGTGCTCCAGGCTCTTGATTCTCTCAGACTGTTTCAGAAAAACAGAGCATTATCATGAACTATCAATTGTCCCTGCTATTCCAGATGTGGCCTCTCTCCCAGAACAAATTAATACATCTCTCAACATCCAGAATGTGCTATTATTCTGATACATGCATTTTCTGTATCCCAATAATTGAAACAATACCAAATGCATTTCATTTTCACTTGTCAGGGTCAGGAGTGTCAGTCCCACCACTACTATAGTGTCCCATCAATGCACAGGACACCATAGTAGGCCACTATATTAATGACATAAGGCAAAAAGAATTTGGTAAGTGTCAGATCTCCTAGAAGCCCTGGATACAATATACCCATGCCAGTGGATAGGAGAGAAATCCCATGAAAATTCATACTATCCATGGTCTAGACATGTCAGGAAATCTATTTTAAAATAATCGCTGCCACTGAGAAAGAGATGCAAACCTTGTTTCTGGGCATCCAGGGTCTAGAATATGACATGATATACTCTGTAAAGGAGCTGCTGCCATTAATAAAGCGGTATAGCTCCTTTCAACCTGTATAAACTTTGAAATTAACATACAACAAAGAGGAATTACTGCTCAAAAATTAACAAGCAATCCAGATTGACGCTGGCTTGGAGTGAAGCCCAGAGCAAGAGATGGTGTAGACTGCAGTACAAACAGCTCTGCCACTTGGCCCCTATGAGCCAGTGGACTCCAAGACACGTTAAGTGCCTGCAGCTGATCAAGGTGCAGTATGAAGACTGTGGCAAGCCCCATTGGTGGCATCACAGTAGAAGCTCCCAGTGTTGTGAAATAAACAAGGCTTTGTTTGACTTAATATCAGACCCAGTTAGAGGCAAAATATCTGACCCTAAGACTTCAGGGGAGCATGCACCCTGAGTTGCTTCATGATGTGAGTATTGGCTGATACTCCAACCCATAAAAAAGGCTGTTCTGTGTCAAGTTTTAAACAAACAGAAACCCCTGTAGGTATTTTATTCAGGATGGAATTTAACACAGGAAATTCGTTATTCTAAAATGACTGGAAAGGTTGGAAGAAAGAGTTCTAGTTTATGCCTCCAAAAATAAGTATTAGAATACTATATAATTGATCAGTAAGGTAGCAACTTCCTCTGAAACTGCCACTTACACAATTAAAACCAAGAACACTCATAGTGGGGGAGCTGTGCACATGTGGGAATATGATACATAACGGAAATCTTTGTACCTTCCTCTCAATTTTGCTGTGAACCACCAAGTTGATTCCTAGCAGAAAACAGCAAAAAAGGACGGAAGATGGCCTCTGCCTTACTGCTTTTCAACCCTGTGTGATTGCATTGAAATGCTAGTTGTGAAGGAATCTGGATATGTAAATTTTTACCTTTACAATTTCTGCAGGTTGGGAAGTCACTCTTAAAGGAAGGTGGAATACAGTCTGGGTGAGCAAATTAACCTCAGCAGTATGCCATTATCAAGGGGAATTGCTACATGTAAAGTAAAATTTGAGCAGGTCCTGAAGGTGAGATGAAATTGCATGAGCAGATGGCTAATACTTCCAATGACCTGTTCTTGCAGAGCTGTTAGCCCTCTGCCAACCCACACCCGTGGCCTCATAAGTAGTTCCCTCAGGTATAGGCTCCTCACCTGCACAGCTTAGTAAGCATCTGGATGGTTTAATGTAGCAGCCCGGTGTGAATCCACTAAATTTCAAGGGAAAGTTGGGCTACACTTGAGGTACCTAAATCTTTACTGAGATGAACAAGCTGTACCTTTTGTTTCATTGACAGATGAATACGAATCCTTTGTTTCATTGATAATCAGCGACATATAGGTTCATTCTTAATGGTCTCATCCTCAACCTGATTTTATTATGCATCAGAGTTATTGTTTTATTATATAGACTGGTTCTGTTTCTCTGGAGAACTGTTACTGATATACTTTCACATCCTGTAAAGGTGAAATTCTTATCATTGTGGTGTGGCCCCTTCCTCCTCTGTGCCCCTCAGCCTGTTCACACTCTCATTAAAGCCAATAGGACACTGTACCACAACTGCATGCATACATGTGTGCCTATCTGATTAGATTCTGAAATACTTCGGGGCAGGAGTGGGGTTTTACTCATTTTAAAACTTTCATTAAGGCATGTATTATGGCAAATTTCAAACATTTGTATGAGTAGAGAGAATAGTGTAATGGACTCCTACTTAACTTACCCATCACCCACCTTAAACAATTATCAATTCATGGCCCATCTTGTTTCATCTATTTTCCTACCTACTTTCTCCCTTCTCCGGATTATTTTGAAACAATTCCTGGACACCAGTCTCTCATCCATTTATATTTCAACATGTATCTCTAAGAGATAATTATCTTTGTAAAATATAATCACAATGCCATTAGTCCTGCTAAAAAAACTATTAATAGA
Organism: Cheirogaleus major; assembly: GCA_963574435.1. NCBI lineage: Eukaryota > Metazoa > Chordata > Mammalia > Primates > Cheirogaleidae > Cheirogaleus > Cheirogaleus major. The sequence continues at coordinate 31,840 of CAUYPO010097565.1, read as the reverse complement.
TAATTCATGAATATCATTTCATGCCCAGTTAGTGTTCACATCTCTTCAATTGTTTCAAAAATATGTTTTACTGTCTATTCATTTGAATCCAGATTGTAATAAAGCCCACAAACTGCCATTGGTATAGATATGCTGCTTTTTCTTCTTTTTCTTTTTTTTTTTTTTTGAGATAGGGTCTCACTATGTGGTCTCAAATTTCTGAGCTCAAGCCATCCTCCTGCCTCATCCCCCCAAGTATCTGGAGCTACAAGCACCCTCCACCATGCCCAGTTGATAAGTTTCTTTTTTTAATTCATAGAGTTCCTCTTCCCTCACACTTTTTCCCCCTAACAATTTATGTATTGAAGAAACTGGTTCATCTGTCTTATATAATAGTTTCCCAAAGACAAGCTTTTGCTGATTACATCACCATGTTATCATATAAAACATTCCTTGATCCCTTGTATTTCCTGTAAACTGATAGGTCTAGAAGCTTAATAGATTATAGTTAGAATTTTTGGCAATACTACTTCAAAGCAGTATTATCTATCTCTATCATGACACATGCATTTTCTTGTTCTCTCTCTTTCTGTGACATTAGTAGTCATTGATGGCCATTGCTTAGAGACATTATCTCACTAGGCATTGCAAAATGTGGTATTCTCATTCTATCATTTATTCTTCATTCATTAGCCTAAACACCCCTATAAAGAGAAATTTCCCTCATGAACTATTTCAACACACTGAAAAATAGTTCATGTAGGAAAGGCAGAAATTCTTCCCTATATTACTGGCTTTCAAAATAATGAGTTTAGGTATTAAACTCTTTGTTTTCCATTCTTTTAAGATTCTTTTAAGATATCTGTCACATAGCAATTGCTTAGTAAATGTTTGTTGAATTGAGTTGCTTTCATAATGCCTTAATGGAAAATACCAATTATTTTTAAATCTTGATTTTTTGGAAAATAACTTTTTTTCTTACTTTTTCTGAAAGGTCTCCAATTCAGATATTATTATGGTTGTAGTGTTCAATTGATATGATCTACCCTTAAACGTTTTAGAGCAAAGTTACTACATGACGAAATAGATTAACTGAGTTCTCAATCCAATTCCTTATTATTCTTATTCAGAACTGAACACTAGATCTCAAGATACCATTTAGGCAAGAAATCCCCTCTCCTCTAAAACACAGCCCTGCAGCCCATTCACCTAAATTGACCAGCCCTTTATCCAGCCTGGAATACAGCCCAACTTTCAGATTTTCATGATATAATATAATATTTGCCAAACGTATGCTGGAACATGAGCATAGAGGAACCAGTGAGAATAAGAACAAAGCAAGGGGCATGTTTACAACATCTCTAGTTTCAATTAAGGAAAATGAGCTCAGTAAAGAGGCTGTCACAGTGAACAGACAGAAGGTCCAAGGTCTAGTTGCAAGTAAGCATACCACTAGTTCCTACAGCTGAGAACAAACTATTAATGCAAATTTTCCTTTTCTGTTTCCAAAGTTTAAATATAAGCACATGCACACACTCATGCACACACACTCGAGCATATGCATCTTCCATGTAGCTCGACTGAGCTACAAATAGATTTTTGACCATTGTCAGAATTGGCACAGCCAGGAATCAAAAACCTAGACCTAACTCCAGGGACAAACTCCTTACTTCTACACAAGACAGTTCAACTATTTTCTTTTTAGTCTCAGCTTCTGCAAGCCATTGTAAATCCTCTTGAAAATGGATTGGACATTTGAAGAAGATGTGTGTGTGTGTGTGTGTGTGTGTGTGATTTCTATTTATTTGTCCAGTCTCCTCAGTATCTATAGGCAACTTGAGAACAGGAACAGAGTCTTCTATACCATTTCACCCCGTGACTAGTACATTATAGGTATACAATAAATATTTATTAAGTGAATGAGTCCATTTAAACAAATGGGCCTGAATGACTGAAAGAACAAAGGAGGGTGGAAATAAAAGAATGAAACTTTGTTAGTCCACCTGCCTTCAGAATTATTCACCTAAGGTCTATTTCAACAATTCTATTCATTTAATAAATATTTTAAGTATGTGGTGAATGAATGGTCCCATCATACGGCTAAAGTATAGTTAATATATCACTTGCATACAAGGTTATTCAAATAATTCCCATAAAGCAAACAGAACTAAGATGCTACAAGCAGAGCAGGCATTTTAAAAAGCACGATGCCCCACTGAAGAATATATACCAAGCAATCGTGACACCAGATCAAATGATTAGTTCTTGTGCTGATTTTGTTTTCTATCATGTAAGAAAATTGGTTTAAAGAATTTCTAAGAATCACTGAGAAATAAGTAGTAAGATCTCACTACTGAGATCTGTTGGATCTGTTGGTTTGGTTTTGTTTTATTTGTTTTGGGAATATGTGCGTTGTTTTGTTTTTATTTGTTTTTCATTCAAAAGGAAAAAGAAGAGAATTTAGATAATATGCATCTGCTATGAGCCAAACTCAAAGCCAGTTGGCTCCTTCCAAAACAACTCATCCTTAAATAATATGCTATTGTAATCATTTTTAAAATAAAGAAAAATTAAGAGACTCAGATGTTGGGCGTTTTGCTCAAGTTTAGAAAGCAGCTTAAGTGTTAGAGCTAAGGTTTCCATCCATGGCTGTGTGGTCTTTCTGAACACGGCTCTGCATTTCTCTCAGGCACAGCTACTTTTTATCTCCCATTTGAGGAGTGCAGCAGTGTGCTCAGCATTGGAGTTAATACTGATGGGGCTCAGAAAACAGGACCCCAAAATGAAGGCCTCAGAAGCAAAAGTTTTTCTCTTCCTCCTGTCCTCCTGTCTCTCAGTCCCATTCTTTCCTGAGGCTGATGTAGAAACTAGAATCCCTCTTCCCCAAGATGGGTCATTAAATCCAGAACCCCTTTTCCTGAAAGCCAGCCATAAAGTCTAAAATTATTCTGCATAAAAATCTGGCCATAAAGAAGTTACCTGACCCTACCTTGTTTGACTGTAGGTCATCAGACCCCCATTCCAGAGAGGGTCCTACCCCACACCCAGAAGGAAGGAATGCATGCTCAGAGGGGCCAAGAAGAATTTAGACAGACAGGCCTTGCTGGATTTCCCCACTCAGTCTATTACCCTTAGATCATACCCTTTTGTCCAATCTACTTGGCTGTCTATACTTTGTTGGACCTAAGCGTAAAAATGGACGATTTTCTCTATATTTTGGGGTCTTCATTCAGAAGACTCCGGTATATACACATTAAATAAATTGGTATGCCTTTTTCTCTAATTAATCAATCTGCTTTATGTCAGTGGTTTTTCAGAGAAACTTTATGGGGCTAAGGGCTTTCTCCCTGCAGTATCTCGTATGTCAACTCATAGATTTAAAGTAGTTCTGTCCAGAGGTTTAATAAAATGGATATCCAGCTGTTCTTTCTGTGAGGTTCCTTCCTTCTAATAACACATAAACAGCACAATATAACAAATGGATATGGCCAGGCGCAGTGGCTCACACCTGTAATCCTAGCACTCTGGGAGGCTGAGGCGGGCGGATCGCTCAAGGTCAGGAGTTCGAAACCAGCCTGAGCAAGAGCGAGACCCCGTCTCTACTAAAAATAGAAGGAAATTAATTGGCCAACTAAAAATATATATAGAAAAAATTAGCCGGGCATGGTGGCGCATGCCTGCAGTCCCAGCTACTCAGGAGGCTGAGGCAGGAGGATCACTTGAGCCCAGGGGTTTGAGGTTGCCGTAAGTGAGGCTGACGTCACAGCACTCTAGTCTGGGCAACAGAGTGAGACTCTGTCTCAGAAAAAAAAAAACCAAAAAAACAAATGGATATGAAAAATAGGAGTAGAAATAATATGATACAATTTAAACTTAGGGATGAGGAAATATGACAATGAGAGTTCAGAAGAAAAGCAATTATGGTCAAAGGTCCTTGTTTGCCTTTGCAAAGTGCACAGATCTGTACATATGTATTAAGACTTTTTTCTGATCACCTTAAATATGCAACTGTTCTAGTTCTAATCCAATCAACATGTGAATAGTGACGCGTTAGCAAAACTCAGCATGCCAACCACTTATTCACAGAGCAAAATTGCTTTATCTCCAGTGAAATTCCTATAGAAATAAAGTCATTTTAGCTGAATGGGTTTTCTACCATTTCTGTTTTTAAAAATATCTCAACATAGAATACGATTATCCTCAGCATTATTCCTCGCCAGTGATGTCACTGCGTAATCACAGGGCACAGCTATCCGAGCTGAAGTGGGTGCTTTGTGGGTGCTCAAAAGGCATTTGGCTGGTAGTGAGGCTCTACACTATATTAACTTTGTACCCCAGAATTGAAATGTAGATGTCTCTATTTTCAAAACTCTCAGCCTACTAAGTCAAAGGAAATTTTTGTCTTTCATCTACCTCTAAAGCATCTAGAGAATGTTCATTCATAAATGCAGCAAATTGTATTCAAGGGGTTTATTTTTGTCATTTCTGGCTCTCACCACACCCAACAGAGCAGGTGATAATTTCCATTTGCTCAAAGCCACTCAGTCTGTAAACCCCGGGGGTCAAAATTTGAATCAAAACTATCTGAATACCAAACTGTCACACTACATACTTCTCCCACACACACAGAATCTACCAAATATCAAAAATCATGTATGAGAATGTTTTTAACTAGAAGCAAGAAACTAAAATAATACCACATAAATAAATGAAGAGACTAAAAAGAAAATTACATAAATGAGTACCCAAAAGGAACTATACAAAATAATTTTTTTAAATTCATGAGTTGTGTTCTCCAATAGCTTTTGATTCTGTTTTTATAGAAATGTCCAGATTTTATAGAAATGTCCATACAGAGTGAATATAACTATGGGCAGATTTTAAGATTCTGATAACTTGAAAAGCAAGGGCAATAGGAGGGAATATGCCAGAGAAGATAGCATTCTTCTTTTAATAAATTTAGAAAAGTAGCTTTCTAGAAACATGCAAAATATATTTTTCTCAATGATGATTAAATCTTTACATCATTTTTATCTCCCCACCAATATCCAAGGGAAGTAATGTACTTCAATCCCTCCTAATATACATAAACCTGGCCTTGGCTGTCAGTTTGTATAAAGTAGCAGACACCAAAGGGAAGGGCTGCAAGGTGCCTTATATATCATCCTATAAACTGGAAACTGATTTTATCTCCAAAAGCAATTGATAGTGGCTGCCAAGAATGCGGTGCTGAGAAATGGAGAAGTCTGGGCTTTATGGAGCTCAGTAAATAATCAGCAACATCTTCCATGGGCCCATGTAGGAGAGTGACTGCAGCCTGGCCATAGGCAGCCGACCAGATAGGGGCCCTCCGAGAGATGTAGCCACATCCTAATACCCAAAACCCATGGTTTTTTTCAACCTGAGTGAAAGCTGTTACTAGGGCTGTCACTCCAGCCAATTGTTTTAACTTAGTTCCCTCTAGTGCAATGTTCAACAAATATCCATACACTAATTACACTGCTTCTGGTACAGTTCAGAATCAATGGGTATCAATAGAAAAAAAAATCTTCTATTACATTTATGTTAAGAATTTTTAAGGAATTATATACTCGCTGGAGAGTTTTGCATTGCTGGTCATCATGATAACTTCTTGGAGTGCGTTGCTAGACTCTTCTCTTTACGTAGAAGGGATAGAAGGGGCCCAGTGAGTCCCTTAAAGTTGCATTGCAGTCATCAGCATAAAAAGAATTTAAATCAAAGGCTATCTCACTTTAGTCGCTAACCCACGTTGCTTTTCATGTAATTGTACTGTCAGATCCTCTTCTTTCATGTATAGAACTTACCACACGGTGTTCAATAACTTCCAAGTCTAAAGGCCTTGCTGTGTTTGACTTGGAGAGATACCACTAAAAAATAATGGTAACTAAAATGACTGCATGAACCACTCTACAGAATTATAAAAACATGCCCAAGCTAGCCTGAATTCCTAACACACTCTACATTGAAAAATGCAAATGCCTGCAATATCAGGGACACAAATATGCAAAACCAAAGGGAGCAGAGGGAACTGAAGTCCCATTCTACAGACATTTATTGCACATGCATTATGTGTCATGCACTTTGCTAGCAGTACAATGCACGATGAATGGGACATGACTCCTGTCAAAAAAGTGCAAAAAGTCAAGAGAGATGACAATCAGAATTAAAACAACCCGGCGGAGTGTGGTGGCTCACGCCTGTAATCCTAGCACTCTGGGAGGCTGAGGCAGGAGGATCGCTCAAGGTCAGGAGTTTGAGACCAGCCTGAGCAAGAGCGAGACCCCGTCTCTACTAAAAAAATAGAAATTAATCGGCCAACCAAAAATATATATAGAAAAAATTAGCCGGGCATGGTGGCGCATGCCTGTAGTCCCAGCTACTCGGGAGCCTGAGGCAGGAGGATTGCTTGAGCCCAGGAGTTTGAGGTTGCTGTGAGCTAGGCTGACGCCACGGCACTCTAGCCTGGGCAACACAGTGAGACACTCTCTCAAAAAAAAAAAAAAAAAGAATGAAAACAATCCCCAACATTCTATAGAATCATGCAAGTGGAAATGAAAAGAAATATCAAGAAGCTAGAGAAACAATTCTTAAATGATTAAGAATATTAACAAAACAAAATATCATAGGAAGGAAACTTCCACTGTTAGATAAATGAGATAAAATTACAGGATTTGTTTTTGTAGTAGGAAAATGTGTGCTGAGGTGTTAATATGATTTGTCTCATCAAGAGCTACTTGAAGATTCTTCATGGCAAATACTTTTACAAGATATTTTACTTTTGAAGGAAATCAAAATATTTCACCCCAAAATGTACTTTGGCATGTTTTGAGATGGCTGCTCAGAGAGCTGGCGAACAGAAGTAGCCCTTCAAAGCCCTAGTCTGTGGAGGAGATTTGCATCTGTGGAGAATCTGCACTGATACAGCCAGGCTTTCTCTGAAGCCCAGCTCTTCTCCTGATCTAGGAAAGATTCACTGAGAGTCTGACACCTTTAAAAATCTGAAAGAAACATTTACCATCTATGGTCTCTGAGGACTGCAGCCTGGAAGGTTTTGTCTGCATAGTAAGACCACCTTTGCTAACCAAGCCTCCTCTTCTCTCCCTCCTGTAACTATCTGGCCAATATAACCTGATTTACCACCATAACCTGTTTTAAGCCATGTTCGGAGCCCCCATTTTTCTGTAACCTCAAGATGGTATATAAGCTCTGTACCCACTGGAGGGTTAAGATAATCATTCTGCAGTTCTCCTCTGTATGCACATAAATAAATTTTTATGCTATTTCTCCTATTAATCTGCCTTTTGTCAGTTGATTTTTCAGCAAAACTTCTGAGGGCAAAAGGGAAGTTTTCCCCTGACCCCTACACTATTAATTACCCACACTGGCAAGACCATTTTTATTCACTGTTTGTGTTCAATAGGTCAAATATGCCTGTTCTTTAATTCTCAATAATTTAATAAATCAATTCTCATTCATACAATAAAATACCATACAGGTGAAAATATAGATTTGAAAGGGGTTTTTGGTTTGTGTGGTTTTTGTCTTTATCACAGTGGATAACATTTTATGAATATCTGAGGGGAAAAGACAAACTGCATAATCTAAAACTAAAATCTAAATCTAAACTGAAATAGTTATTAATAACTGTAATTAAGAGAAAAAACTGAAAAAGAAAACTCTTGCCAATTTTAAGTGTGTAAACTTAGTCTTGTGCCTTTCTTAATAATTTTGTCCATTGTTTGCCTTATTTCTCTCATTTGTCTCTCAAGCCCAGAGGGTTGGTGACAGTTGATGAAACCGCCCTTCAATAACGAACAGGGTACAAGGCAGGCGAGAACTATGGTAAAGGCCTAGCTAAAACAATGATAATAATTAGTCCATATCCCCCTGTCTGCTTCTCTATAACTGCCACTCTGGAGCCACAAAGCTGGTGGTCATAAAAGATTCTTAACTTTCTCCATAGATAACATCCCATTTTTGAAACCTAAAGGTAGTTTTTAAGTTTGTCTTCCAGGCTCCACATTCCAGTGGATTGATTGACCCCTCCCAGAGCAGCACCCCCTACCAAGAAATAGACTCAACTGGAATTGTGACCCCAGGGACTGAAACAACACAAGAAGATGACTTCTACACCCCTATAATTTTGCCCCTATTAACGAACCTAATTGCCTAATCTCTTGCCTGCCAAACTGTCCTTAAAAACCCTGTTTCCCAAATTCTCAGGGATGTAGATTTGAGAAATTTCTCCCATCTCCCACTTAGTGCTATGCAGAATAAATTCTTCCTCTGCCTATTGGTTTCTTCTTGGGCAGTGGGCAAATGAACCGGGTTGGGCGGCAACATTGGTTTCCATTATGAACTAAAATAAAACTTTAAGCCCTTCTAGATGACTGAATAGAACCCCCTCTTGGCCAAGGGGACCCCAGAAAAACCTTAAAGCTGAGTTGTCTGCCATGAGGAGAAGGAAAGTCAGACATGCCTTATTATAACCTCTTTCTTTTAGAGTTATTCTTTGTAATGATAAGACACTAAATCATTAATAAGACTAAGGCCATGCAAGACAAAGGTTAAACCACACCTACAGGCCATCAATTTAATTAACAGACCACTTGAGTTTCAGTACATGGGTTTATATCTGGTGTCTGTTCTCAGATTAACATCTTAATATTTATCTTAACTTAAAACATTCCCAGCCTTTAGGCAAAGCTTCATTTCTTTAAATAACTATAAATTAAATAATCTTTAAACCCACCTATAGCCCATAAGCCCCCACTTCAAGGTGTCCCACCTTTTCAGACTAAGTACATATACTCTTTCCACATACTGATTTATGATTTTCCATGTAATTCCTATCTCCATGAATGTATAAAACCAAACTATAACCTGGCTACCTTGGGCACATTCTCTCAAGACCTCTTGAGGGCATGTTTCCTGGGACTGGAGTCCCACACACTCAGTTCACAATAAACCTCTTTAAATTATTTTATAGAGTTTGGGGGGGTTTTTGTTGTTATTAACACCACTTATCTAGCCAAATTAACAAAATGAACTTGGTAAATTTTTCGTAGAATTCATGGTGAAGCACACAGAGAGGCAGACGGGATGAACTTTAAAGTAAATTGGATCCTTCTGCATTTGCTGTTCTTTTTCCCTAAGATTCTAAATTGAAACACGAAAAATAAAAAAGGCCTTGAGGCCATCTTGCTTAGACCTATTTTAGGTGGCAGCTGTGAGGGATTCCTGCTACTGCAGAAGACACCTTTCCTGAGGCAATCGTATTTTAAAATATCTTTAGTTTTTATTATTTTATACCTTAAAAGTAGAAAAAGTAAAGGAAGGTGTCCTTAAAAACCATATATATCCTTTCTATTTTAAAAGTTGATCTTTCCCAAACTACAGATTCTAATCCTGAGAGTTCGACAATGGGAAGCACTCATATATGCAAGCCCCTTTCTGGTCCCAACCTTTCAATATATTCCAGGCAAATAACTGAGCACAGAAAAAGAAGCAAGAATCAAAGTTGCCACGAGCTAAAGATGCTTTACCTCTCAAATAGCAGAAGGAATTGTGCCCTCTGCCCTCCGTCTCTTCCTAGGCTGGAGAACTGGGCCAATGCCTTCCTGAAAACTATGCTGAATTTCTCATCTGCTATTTCCCAGGTACATACACACACAGAGTCATCTTTTCCAAGTTTCTGAATTGAAAGCTAATTATCCACTTTGAAAATGAGTACATTTCAATTAAACAAATAGAACAACATAGAATTTTCTTTTATTCCTCTCTTAGTCTATTTCTATGAGTACCTCTTTGCCACAAAGGAATAAAGTGGCATGACAACTGTGGAGATAACACTGGTCAGATCTTCTTCCTGAGGGTCTGTTGAAAGGAGCATACTTGAATGACTGCCCAGAATTGCTTCCTGTAAACCTTGGAGCCACATTTATAACAGGTTCTTGCAGCCAATACGGAGCATGAGAGGGTAGCTAGTTCTGTCCCATTCCTGCCCAACATGATAACGCTTTTCATCAGCAACTTCAATATAGGAAATCTCTACCAACATGGCCAAAACTTTCTCAGGAAGACACTAAAGACTGAGACTTTCCCTACTCAATGTTTTTCTCTCCCCTTTCACAGATTTCAGACTTGGATTATGGCCTGAAGACTCTCTTTGCCTACTTTTCCTCCTTCCTTCTCTATCCTTCAAAGGAATTTCCTCAATAAATCTTCTGCATATCTAATCCCATCTAGACATGTGCTCTCTGAAGCATGTGAATAATGTTGGCCTAAAAGAAAGAAGCTGAGGCAAAATTAATAATAGAGTTTATTTGAGTCAAGTTTGATGATTGCAACCTGGGACACCCTTCCAGGTTGCTCTTGAGAACAAAAGAGAGGCTCAAGTGTATAAAAAAGCAAATCAAGTGATTACAAAAGTTGTCCCTCAAGACTTCTCATTGGTTTATAGAAATAACATTGGTTAGTGATACACTATTGAACTATAGGGTGTATGGCATTTTGTGGTCACCTGGTCCATCAGTTAGTCAAGAGCCAGCATAGCAAGTGACTTCAAGAGGTAATTATTTAGCTCCAGGGGGAGTGATGTGACTGTTCTTTCATTCTGATGACCCCTACTGGGCCTGGTAATTTAAAAGGGCCTCATATTTCTCATATGAAAAGTTTCTTTTCTTCTTTTTTCCCACATTTTCCCCTTTTGATCAAAACTCTTTCTTCTTGAAAGCATTGATGATCAAAATCTGAATGTCGAGGTGTCTCTCATCTCCAGGAAGGCTCATTCCCAGGTAGTCCTGCCCCACATTGAGGAGGAAAAAGAGACAGATAATCTTGGTGAAGAACTGTTTAAGAGAACCTAAAAGATGACTTGGGATGACATCACAGATAGGAAAAAAAAATGAGACCTCAGTCGGGTCATTGATTTATGTAGCTGTTGTCACCTGTTGAATCATCTCTAGTCTTTGGAATTCCATAATTTTAGTTTTCTTGCAAGAAGTAACACATAAAGATTATAATCAAAAGAGAATTTGTATGCCATAACTACAAAAAAAACAACCCTGTTCTATTAGAAGGCTGACTAAAAACATGAAGAAGGCCAGGTGCAGTGGATCATGGCCGTAATCCTAGCACTCTGAGAGGCCAAGGTGGGAGGATTGCTTGAGGTCAGGAGTTTGAGACCAGCCTTAGCAAAGAGTGAGACCCCATCTCTACGGAAAAATCAAAAAATTTAGCCAGGCGTGGTGGCGCACGCCTGTATTACCAGCTACTGAGGAGGCTGGGGCAGGAGGATCACTTGAGCCCAGAAGTTGGAGGTTGCAGTGAGTTGTGAGCTATGATGACTCTACTACACTCTAGCCTGGGCAACAAAATGAGACTCTTTCTCAAAAAAAAAGAAAAGAAAAGAAAAGGCAAATTTTGGATGGTAGGTGATTGCAAACCACTTTATAAGAAGAATCAAACAATAACTGTAGATAACAAAAACTAGGAGTAGCTATGGGTAAAGACACAATTGACAAGGATATTTGGTTATTTCTGTGGCATACGATAGTTTAACATAAAAATAATTATGACTGATGACATATACCAAGGCATATCAGAATTTAGGAATATCATACAATTTTGAAGCACATATTAATAACACATTTATACAAATATAACTCAAAGAAAGTGAAACACTATGTCTTATTTTACAATGCTTCCCATATGATTTAACATACCAAAGTCCAAATGTTAGTTTGAGGTCAAAAAGACTTAGTTTTAGAATTTGAAATTTGATTTGGGAAAATTCATCAAATAATCAAAGGTTTAAAATACTTGATATTGAAATAGAATCACAGGTTGCTATAAAATACTAGTTATTCATTTAGCCAAAGTGGTCACTCAAAGATTTCAAAAAATAAAAATTTTTACTCTTTGACAGAGTGGAGATTCAGTTTCCCAAACAATCAAAAGACCCAATAAAGATAGCATGAGATCAGCAGACTCTGTCTCTCCCTCTCTCTTCCTTCTTTTTTATTCTTTTTGCAGTTTACTCAAAAAGTGAACAAAAATCTTTTAGTATCTCTTACTAATACTACTTTAAAATCTTGTTCAAAAGAGAAAACCAAATTCTACCTTTGTGTCAGTGTATTTTTAATGCTTAAGCTCATTTTAACAAAATTTAATTTTAAAAAATCCATCCAATTTCAATCAGCTTTGATCACATAAGGTAAGATTTCCATAAACCTTTTATAACCTCTTATTAATGCAAATTTTTCTTATTTTTTCTTTTCCCAACTTTTTAGATCCATTTATCTATAGCGTTTTTATTCGTTTTGAAATTATCTTTAAATAACCTCTAGATAAAATTACTTTTCCTTTAGCAAAACCCACATCTTCATGTCTTCTTTATAACCTTATTTACCAAAAACACATCCCAATTTTCTTATACAATTGCATGCAGAAGTGTTTCTCTTGTATCTAATAGTTTTAATTACATATATTAACTATAATGTTAAATCTTAGTAATCCTTATTTTCAGTGAAAAACTTAGGAAGTAAATAATTTTGAACTGTTTTATGTCTGTATTTATAGATAAAAACCATTTTATAATTTTTTAGAAAGATGTGTTTCCTCAAGGTATTTTTGTTGTTTTTGTTTATTAACAGATTTAAATATTTAAAACTATGACACAGGTACGCTTCCTAATGTCTTCCCTAGTCTTCCTGGGTCCCAAGTGCCCACATGGCACCCAAGGACAATTATGAAGGCCAGGGTTTGTCTGGGCCCTCAATTTACACACCAGATGGACAGAGCACAGAGCTATGGAGGTGACGCCTGGGGGAGCCAACCCCTCCCAGCATGGCAGGTGGCAAAGCTGGGCAAGGGAGGATGGGGCCATATTGGACTTGGCTCTGCCTTGTCACTGGTGATCCAGGTGCTGAGGACATATCTGAGGCTTCACCATGGCCACTCATCTAGAGCTCAGAATCTAGAAGCTCAAAGCCAAACACAAGCTCACAGTAAGATGTGCTCAAGGCTTCAGGGGAGCCCAAAATCCATCCCTTATGGCTTTAGCCCACAGACAAATCAAGCAAGTTTCAAAAATATCACAGAAGCAGCAGTTTTATGACCTTAAAACATGTACCAGGGACAGCACAAACCTGTCTGACCAGTAGACCAGGCAAAAATGTCTGAATTATATTTAATTGAAAATTCTGAAGCCACTCCTATTTTATTTTACCAACAATTTTAAAGCTAGTTTCATTTACTAAAGTTTTCTAAAGTTATAAGCACTTGAAAAATATTAACTCATGAACACTTATTTGTAAGTCAACTTAGTATTATATGGAAAATACACAGACATGTACACAGATAACCATAAAAGTACAAACAATGTATTTTATAGTTTTGATTTTAAAATTTTAGCCATGAAACAGGTAAACTCACTAGTTTAAAGGACAGTTGGATTCAGACTTTGTAAATGGAACAAGTTAAAGTTTATCCCGCTCACCTGGCTGAAGTCTTTACTGACTTTTCGATAACAAGTTATCAAATTTACACCTCAAAGCATAAAGAATTTAAGCTTTCCAAAAGACCAATGAAGTTTTACACTATCCTTGGCAAAAAAAAATTATGCCAACAAGGAAGAAATTGAACAGAGGAACCAAGCACATAATTAAAAAGGGGTTTCAGTTGACTGAAAAAAAAATTTTTTTTTCAGAAACAGAATCCAAAAGCAGAAAAGATAGAAAGAATTTTTTCCAAAAAATTTATAGCCTGAATATCAGCTTGTAATCAAGCTGACTTCTGATCATAGAGCTCTTAAAAATAATCTTTTCTCTCCTGAGCTGAAGTACCCACTGAGAAAAGAAATGTTATGGTGGTCTAAAGAATTTTAACTCTATTTCAGGTCCAATCTCAACTGGAATGCTCCTAGGGTAATTCCCTGGATGTTAACATTTCAAAGACATGATAAGAATTATTACATCTGAAACTCCAGTAGGGCATTTAAAGGGTTATCTGATATTGGGCAAAGGTTTAATTGGGTTTATTTTCACTTTAATGGGGGTGGCTGAATATATTTTACCAATGTGGGTGGAAGATTTGCATCATAAATGGCCTGGCAAAGCTTGCAGTAAGTCATCAGTGTTATTCAGTAGTCCTGCTTTAGAACAAAATTGTTGGATCTCTACTGTTATAACTTAGTAGTTTCATTCTCCTGTAGTTGTTCTGTTTGCTCCTTTGTCCCAAATTTAGATACATCTCCCCGCCTCCCTTTTGGTAGAAGGAAATGTGTGCATTGTGAAATTCCAAAAGAAAAATTCTCTGCCTAAGAGATTGATGGGAGCTGAGGGAAGTAGCAGAAGGCAGTAAAGGTCATTGAGTGAACCTACCTGGAACTCTTAAGATTCTGGACTTATATACAGTCATAGGTTGATTAGATGCACCTGACATTTGCATAGTCTCATTACTCTGAAGAAGAAGACAGTTTAAGGTGGTAAGATTGAGGATAGAAAGTATAGTTCCAGTGTCTATGAGGGTTCGTGTCTGTTCTCCATTTATGAAAATTTCTATTTCTCCCAGGCATTAGACAGGAAAAATGGGAAAGCATCTTTTTGGGCCTCAGAAAAACCCTATTCACTTCATGAGGTCCTGTCTTTTTGCCGTTCCTGCTATTGTTTAAGTTTTCTACAATCTTTTTGAAATGGCCAGGCTTTTTGCAACAGAAGCAAACACCTTTTTGATCATTAGAAGGAGGTATCTATCTTTTCTGAAAAGGCCTGATTTGACTAATTAGTTGTTGTAGCTGCAAATTTATAATCTTTAATGCCTTAGTTTTTTTCTTCTGACTAGTTTTTAAAAGGTGATCTGATAAGCTTACTAATGTATGGGTTCATATACTTGCCTTTTGACAAAGGTAACCAAGTCCTCGTTTTAGCAATCGAGGAAAGAAGAATTTATAAAGGAATCATTCTGGTGATCTCAGAGGCAAGCGTCAGCCATTCTGGGATATTGTTTAAAGATTTTTTCAAACCCTTTAACATAATCAAGTACAGATTCATCTGGCCTTTGAGTGCATTGCTAAATGCTCCTCTAATCTACATTTTTGGAAAAGACCTGGGGAGTTTCCTGAGGTGGCGGTGATAAAAGTAGATGCAAGTCAGGACAGGGGGTTCAGATAAGCACAATATGGCAGAAGGAGAAGGAGCAGTTGGAGGTGAAAGAAAAAAGTTTCCTAAGTCATTCTTTAATATTCAGAAATAATCTCAGATGTCCTTTTGCTTACTTCTCGAATGGAGGCGATTGTCTCAGAATGTCTTTTAGAAGCTTCCATGTCCTATCACAAGTAAATCTCCCATTCAATTTGTCTCGTTCTAACACCAACTTTTTTCTAATTGTGTGCACAAATAAATTATTTTGGACATTTTAAAAGATCTGCGTTTTGGCCATTACTGCTCTTGACCATCCCAGGTTAGGCGGGTCCACTTTCCTAGATATCTACAAGTGGATGCTTTATAACTGTTATATGTAGACCCCCAGCTGGCGTTTCTAAAAACAGCATTCAGATATTGGAGCTTGTTGTCCCATAATTTAAGAACTTCTCAAAAGTGACCAAGGCTAGGATTGTGTTTTGAGTCGAAGAGTGCTGATGAGCGTCACTCCTCTAGGTGTCACCCAAGAGTCACGAATCGCTCTCTTACCTGTCTTGTAGTGTCTCTAATCGCCAGGTTCAGCAGAGTGCTCAGGGTATCTGGGACCAGACCCTCACATTATACCCATCTTGAGAATGAGAAGGGGGTGCCTAAAATGTTCTTCTGGAGTAAAATGCCCTGTGAGACCACTTGACATCCTGGACCACAGCCCTTATACCCTGCAAAGTCTCCAGTCACCTAGAGCACCCAAATAGGTGGGAGGGAACAAATCACCTCTTTTCTCCAGTGTGAGAAAACTCACCCCCATGTACTTTTCAGTTAGGATCTAACAGAAATTGGTCACAAATCAAAAGTCAAGTTGGAATTTTCAAGCAATAAAAGACAGTTACTACCTTAAAAGCACGCTATTACAATGAAACCAGCAGTGCCTAACTGCCAACACCTTGACCTGCACCTTACTGCAGCAGAGGCACAAAAGGCAGAGGTTCTTTGGAGAGCTCTTTGCCCAACTGTGACCCAAACTTTCTGTCAGAGGAGTAAACAGCAGTGTTTTTTTTTTTTCCCTGTAACCCAACTCTCTTACTCACAGTGTAAGAAAAATCTCCATTCTAGAAATGGAGGGTTAGAAAGAGCAGCCCAAATAAAGTCTTGACCTTCAATCAAAGCGTGGAATAGGTCTAGATTTTCAGTAGGACTTATCACTTTATATCCAACGATTTCTCTCAGAATCAGAAGAACACAAGGGGTTCAGAGCCGGCCAGGCCACTCTGAATCCTGCTCCCAGCACCAGAAATGGTGACCTAAAAGGAAGAAGCTGAGGCAAAATTAATATAGAGAGTTTATTTGGGTCACGGTTGATGGCTGCAGCCTTGGACACACGTCCAGTTTGCCTTGGACCTTGCTCCAAAGAACAAAAGAGAAGCTCAAGTGTTTAAAGAACAAAAAAACAAATCAGGAGGTGAGGGTGATCACAAAAGTTGCTCTTGAAGAATTCTCATTGGTTTGGAGAAATAACATCGGTTAGTGATACACTGTTGAACTACAGGGTGTGTGCCATTTTATGGTTATTTGGCGCATCAGTTAATCCAGAGCCTGCATGGCAAGTGGCTTCAAGAGGTAATTATTTAGCTCCAGGGGGAGTGATGTGACTGCTGTTTCATTCCAATGCTTCTTTCTGGGCCTGATAATTTGAAAGGGATTCGTATTCCTAAAATAAAAAAGGTTTTTTTTTTCTTTTCTTTTTTTTCCACAGTAAGAAGTGATTTTGTTAGCATAATAACCCATCGATATTATATTCTGATGAGGGAAAGCAAGAGAAAGACTTGCTTGCCTTGAAGATAATTTGTTTTGAAGACTATAGAGGGCCACAGCTGCACACAGTGCTTAAGAACGTGGCGGTGCCTCTGCAAAGACCTGAAAGGCTGGAAGGGATCAAAGGTACAGAAAAAAGGAGGGGTGTGCGGTCCACGGAAAGGAGACAAGAAAAGTGTTTGCAAAGCCGCACTGCTGTAAGAAATGCAGGTCCTGAGTGTAGGATGTGCATACGTAGGAACATAAACCTAGTAAACAAAAGCAATCTTTCTATTGGCATAAGCACTATTCAGGCCCTTACTAAGTGACCCCACCACAGAGTTGTTTAAAAGGACTGGGAAAAGGAAACCAACAAAGACACAAAGAAACCAGGATGGTTTCGTTTTAAAGGAGAAAACGGAAGGCAATTTGAGTGATTCTCAAAGCAAGCAGCATGACGTAGGCATTAAGAGGAAGAGCCTAAGGGCTCAGGCTGGGGAAGCAGCAGACCTGAGTGTACAACTGTTCCTGCCACTCACATTGGGTGAGTTATGTAACTTCTCTGATCCTCAGTGTCTACATCTGATAATAGAGATAACAACAGGCTATTGTGAGGGGTCAACGGATGACAAGCACAGAGAACAGAGAAAATAAAGCATTTATTGAGCACTAACTGTTTGCCAGGGTTTATGCTAATGCTTTTATATAGAACTTCTAAATTAATTAATGGTGATTATTACCTAACATATGAGGTGTCACAAAAGGGGTGACTGATGTAAGTTATGGAACTGAACCTAGAGATTGTCAATGCTGATAAAAATCTATGCACAATAAGATAAACTATATCATTATTTAAACAAAATTTGATCTTGTTATTCAAAATGCTGTCCTCTATAAGAAGCCTTCCAAGATCAGATTTCTCCATCACAAAGAACAGGCAATTTGCAGGGCAATTGCCACCCTGATGGAACCTGACATGTAGAAGACACTCAGTGCGTAAAGAAATCCCTACAAGTTTGAAGATGGCAATTTAAAATCTGTGTCTTCCCCTGGTCTTTCTTGGAAATCATTCCGAACCAACAAGGGCAACCACAACCAAAATCAATAACCCAATTTTTGTGAAAACAGAAAAAGCTAAAACCCCCAAACACAAAATAGGTATACGAGCTGTCAAAAACTGCGAAGACCGAGCTGAAATGTGAGTGGGAGGAAGGAGAGAGGGAAAACCATAAAGGCAGAAAAAGAACAAGTAAAATAAGCTTCTCAAAGGACAGAAAAGGAAAGGAAAAGAGCGTACCCGGAGGTGTGAAACCTAACCTCTTGCTGGTGGTGAGAGAAACGAGATGAACAACGGACAGCAGAAGCTTCCCCGCACTCATTTAGTTCCAAGAAGCAGAGGAGGTGAGACTACAGAAAGAATCATATATAAATATGCCATATTTGTAGGAACCCATCTGTTTCACAGGCAGAGGTGAAAAAAAGACTTTTCAACGTGGAAAAAAATCTCACAGACCCTATATGATTGACTGGGAAGAATTAAAGGACAAACATGCTCACACATGAAATCACTTAAAAAATTACTTCGACTAACCTGGGACATAGTCCTGGTCCTCTTCAATATGAACTTCAGACAAATATGTAAAAGTTCACTCATTTCAAAAATTAGTGATCAAAAAGGAACCAGCACAGCGTCTATACAAACCCGCCATGCAAGAGAACAGAAATAAAAGGAAAAACAAGAGCCAGATAAAGGACACGACACGGGGGGGGGGGGGGAAACTGTCATCATAACACAGTTGAAAATGTGAACATGTCTTTCACAATATGTGTTTAAATGAATAAAGTAATAGCTAAAGTAAAAAATCCAAGATGTAAGAGCTAAGAGAAATAGGAGGAAAAGCATAGGAAAGACCAAGAGAAAGTAAGTAATGGGAGATAAAACATAAACTAACAAAGCTCAGGAAAAAAAAATAAAACCATCACAAAAATGAAGACAAACCATGGGAGAGAGACAAGGAAGGAAAACAGTAACTAAAGCAAAGTAGAAGGCATAGAGCACAGAAAGCTAACAGCAAGCAAAATTAAATGCAAATGAAAAATATGTTGAAAAAAATCAGAAGATTCATGACCACTTAGGATGTAAAAGGTTGCCAAAGACCTTTTATCATTCTTGTGATAACAGTGAGAAAACACCAGAGAAACGGGGGACAATTTTTTTTTCTTTAAAATCATTGAAAATCTGTGGAAACAAAGAAGTCTTAGATAAATTAAATCAGAAAAAGGAAAAAAGACATTTGTAGGCGAGCAAAAATTTATCGTCACTTTTATCTTCAGGAGCATTTTTGCCGAGTCTGGGAGCATGGACAAGTGGAGGGGCAACCTTAAAATAGGCCTTGGACCTTTGCTGAGACAAGTAGGAACCAATGAACTTTTGTTTGGCACAGTGGGGTAGAGTCTGCAGAACTCCAAATTTGGGGCTAGTTTTTCCTGTACACCAATTCTCCACAAGACTTTGGCTAAGTAGGCATGGTGGGCAGCAGACGGGTCTGGAAGAGAGAGAGAGAGATCTTTTAGACTTGCAATGCTTAGATTCCCAAAGAAAAGGAATAAATAATGGTGGGGAATTCCTCAAAGTGGATGAAAGATATTAACCACACATTCAAGCTTAGCAAACCTTAAGCAGAATAAACTAAGAAATCTATTCCTAGGTACATCACAGGGAAAATTAAAGACAGAAAGAAAATTATATAAGCAAGCAGAGAAAAAATATATTAAGAGACCAGCTCCATAAATTATGAACATTCAGAAAAAGAAAGAAATAAAGACTTTTTTGCTTGAATATGCATAAATATCTGAGAGGATAAATACTAGACTGGTAACATTGATAGTCTTCAGGAAGGTGTGGAAACCAGGGACTGCACAGATGGAAGGCAGAGTTATTAGGGAGACTTTTGTACTTTCTGATTTTTAAATAATAACTGTGTTACCTGTTCAAATCACATATAAATAAAATGTAAATTTAAAAGCTAAACACAGTATTATTTAATCATGCAAAGTTAAGGAAAGGAAAAATTGTTTCAAAGAAAGGAAATCTCTCCATTCCCTTTTTTTCCCCTTTTACAGGAAATGAAACCAAACTTTATGAAAACTGGAAAATTATCAAGCCCTACTTTGTCTCTGTCTCTCTCCCTGACAGATTCTCACTTCTGTTTCCTCCTGTGTCTTGCACCAATCTCCTCTCTGAAGGCCAGCTGCCTCTAAATAGCTCCTAGTTCTGTTCACCACTAATTTAGGCTCATTTGAGAGTGTTTATCATCATGGCACTGACACTGACCTCAATTCTACATGACCATTCAGCTCCAGATTCGCACCCTATCTTATGGACTCTGCCTTTATACCTCACCCCCATATGCCTAGGAGAGAATACCTAACTTCCCTGGCAAACATCACCCCTAGCCAAACAAGCCATGGATGGTGGCAGCATGGAACTCTTCATCAGTGCTACGGATAGGGCTCCTTATCTCACAAGAGGAAGAAATAATGGGCATCTCTAAACAAGAAGGGTGGAAACAAGTTAAGCTGGCAATGGGGAGATTTAGTATGGTCCCTAAAGTTATTTTCTCCTTTACAGTGGGTAAAGATTTGTAAGATACAATTAGGTGGTACCAGGTAGCAAACTATAAGTTTTATGCTTCAATGTATTAGTTAGCTATTGCTGTGTAACACTACTGCACAAATTTAGCATCTTAAAACAATACACATTCATTGCCTTACAGTTTCTATGGGTCAGGAGTCCAGGCATTGCTTAGAGGGGTCCTCTACAATGAAAATGTTGGCCGGACTGTGTTCCCATCTGAGGCTCTCATGGGGAGGGATCCACTCCAAGCTGATATGTTTATTGGCAGCATTCAATTCCTTGCAAGCTGCCAAACTGGAGGGTCTTGGTTTTTTGTCGGCAGGAGGCTGCTCTCATTTCCTTGCCCTTCCTGGCCTTCTCAATAGGGAAGTGAACAACGTGGAAGCTTGTGCCTTCACAGTCAGCAAGGAGGAAAAATTCTCCTTGCAAATTGGAAGTGATGACCTTATTTAATATTATCACGTATGCACAATCCCACGGATCCCATCCCCTTTGCTATATGCTATTAGTCAGAAGCAAGTCATGGGTTTCTCCCACACGTTGGGCAAGAGGAGGAAGAGGAGAAATACACGGAGGTGTGAATCCCAGAAGGTGGGATCCCAGAAGCCACTTTAGAATCTGTCCACCACCCAGCATCACAAAGATAAAGATTTAATATTCTCTGATCCCAAATCTTAACATTGATCTTCAAGCAGTTGTTTGACTTCTCCATT
The DNA here is from genome assembly GCA_963574435.1 of Cheirogaleus major. NCBI lineage: Eukaryota > Metazoa > Chordata > Mammalia > Primates > Cheirogaleidae > Cheirogaleus > Cheirogaleus major. The sequence continues at coordinate 10,556 of CAUYPO010097565.1, read as the reverse complement.
TAAATATTCATCCCCTGCTAGCTTGCTCTCTACAGCTGGATTATGAGGGTGTCCTGGGCAGTGATGATTTGATTGCCTATTGGTTTGTTGGCTGAGTCTTTTGTCTGTAACCTACATCCCATTCCCATTTAACCCCATACTAGTTCAATAGAAAGTCTGAAAACTCTTAGCCAAATGCCTTTCTTCATTATCCCTATCTCTTTTTGAGAGCTGTGTTAAATATTAAGAAAGTGCCTTAGAAAGAAATCTCTGGAAGGCAGACGAGTGGGAGAAAGTTGGCCCTGTATTTCAAATCAAAGAACTATATTTAGAGGGGCCAACAGCACTGCTTATATCACACTGCTAATTCCAACACCTCATTAATCTTATCTGCAGAGTTATTTTCAGGAGTAGAAAGTAAAAAAGCATTTGAATTTACTGTTTCAGTTGCCCAATGCAGAAACCTTTTTTAAGAACCATTTTAACATTATCTTAGTTTTTAGACCTTTTAGAGATTCTAAATTCAACTCCATCAAGAATATCTCTGGAAACTTTAGTCTTCCTTCTAAGAAAACTATGATTGCAAGTTTTCTTTTGCAGAAACAGATATGTTAAATATTTTCCAGCAGTGTTGCTTGTTTCCTTTAATAGCAAAACTCACAGTATGCTTTTCCATTCAACTGGAAGCCAAACAATAGGAATATATAAATAAATCCCATTTCTAAAGTGATATCAGTACAGGTTGGTCGGTCCTAACAACAGGCCTCATACAGCAAAAGAAATTGCTGTCTTTTAGTTTCCATGTGTTCTTTCTAATTGTTCTCTAAGCTCATTTATGCGAGGATTTCTTTAAGCATAAAACAACTACATCTAAAAAATTATTAGAATCAAACATTTATTCTAGAGACATTGCATACTATAAATAAAAAACTATCTGAGCATATAATCAGAAGCAGAAAGAGAAAGAGATAGAAACAATTGTTCAACTTATTCTGTTCATTAATTGCCGTTTCTCCCACTCATTTTCTTCCCCTTCTTTATTTCCCCAAGCCTTGCAAAGTATTACTTTATATTCTCCCTGTCACTATTTCTAAATTAGCTTTGAAATTGCTTTTCTCACGAGGTAGAGCTGAAAATACTAACACAGAAAAAATGTTCACTATAGAGTAAGTGAGGAAGCAGATCAGAGTAAGGTTACAGTATGAGTGCAATTTTTGTTTAAATACATATATTAAATATAAATAGTATACAATATTAATAAATAAGATAATACATAAACATGTATTTATAATACATATACATAAATGTGTGTGTGCATTTGGAAAGAGAGCAAATACATATATTTAGAGAGAGAGAAAATGGATTAAAATGATAGAAAAATAATGTCAAACTTTTAATAGCAGGATTCTAGGAAAAAATAAAAATTGAGAAATGGGACATTTGCTTGATTTATATATATATATATATTTCCTTCCTTTTTAAAAATAAATGTGTACTACTTTGGCAAAGAAGAAATAATAACACTTTCAAATTGCTTCTATTTGCAGTCTATCCAATTATCCCTTTATTCTGCCTATTATTGATACCCTGCAGGATTAGGACAAGGATCAAGTTCTGTGGTGATTACTTCCTCACCTATTACCATAAAATGTCATTACCTCAAAAACTGCTGCCTAAAATTGAGACTTAAATGAATGTACTTTCCATTAGGAACTTGTTGGATTCTCCTTGTCTGTATTTCCATGGTTCCGATATCCACAGAACCTCCTCCCAGACTTCCAGCTGTTCCCAGATGTGCAAAGCTGCTGCTGCTGCTGCTATGCATTGCACTTGCCTGCAACTATCAGGTTTATAAAGTTAGCTAGCAAATGCTTCCCTGGGGAAAGCTGACATGCTGTCAAAAAAAAAAAAAAAGTCAGTTATAAAAGAAATCATTGCATAAATGAGAATGTAAAGGATAATTTCAAAAACAATAATAACCAAAATCATAAACCCTCCATACTTGGAGAGGATTTTATACTTTTGGTTGTGCTTTTTTTTTTTTTATTTCTCTTTTGGTTCTTATATTAATTTCATGAGTTAAAAGAGGCAAGTACAGACAGTCCCTAATTTTTGCCACTTTGCATTTCACTGATTCACTCATACCACTTTGCTGAAATCCTTACACTTCATTTTTTCCTGATTAATTTGCTTAAACATCAGTTCACCTACAATAAAAAAAAAAGCCCAGTGCTTTGCTATCTAGGGAACATGGCTGATATAAGCATTTTTCTTCTCCTTGGAGGAAACAGTATAGAAAGAGCATGGGTTTGGAGTGAGACAGACTTCTGATCTGATCTTGCCTCTGCCACTTACTAACTCATGCAGCCTCGGTCAACTTACTTAACACCCTAAGCCTCAATTTTCCCGTCTACAAAACAGAGATTATAATGTCTACTTAATAAGACTGTTGTGAGGATTGTGTAAGAACCTGGGATAAAGCAGCTGCCTCAGAGAAACCTCACTAAGCATTTGGAACTTGGCAAAATCCTTTCCCTGGCCCCATCTGCTGGAGATAAAGAGTAAAGTCAGGTTTATAAGTGAGCAAACCACAGAGTTTTCAATATGTAAGTATTCTGTGGTCCAACATCATTTACAGAAATTCATAATATTGAAAAGCAGGAATTAGCTATGGATATCCTTGTGAATGGTGAAGGAAACTAATGGTTCAACTCAGTGTTCAACACTGCTAACTAGTACAGAACTTCCAACTTGGATTCCACAAAACCAAAACAGATGATTGGCAGAATGAGTGGATAGGCATGGATGAACGTAAAGAGAGCAGGAGACCCCTCAGGAGGCAGTCAGTGGCTGTCACCGGGTGTGAATTGCTAAGAGTGGTGGCAATGGGAAAAGACAGATTCTAAGGTGTCATTAAAGAATATGACCCAAATGTCAGCTAAAGTCACTTGTCCTTTGAGATTTACACAAAGTTGGTTTAAGCCCTTAATATATAGGAAATCCAATGCCTTTCTTAAAGTTTCTGTACATTTCCAGAGACCTATGGTCATGTTTGGCTCCTTTCTGTTTTGGGTGAAATCTCTTTCCCATCTCCTAACCCACAGCTTCTTTTTATCGCTGCTCCATACAAACCTAAATGTAGACTCAGCTCAACACAGAATATTTTTGTGTTTAAAAAAGTCTGCTGAAGTTTGAAGTAATGATGCTATATAGTGCTGCTCAGCGAGCCATTTAAATTGAATATTAGACATCCATGCTCTAAGTTTTTCAGTAAACTGACACTTGCAATGCTTGTTTAGGAGACTCCAGCTTCCCACTATGTTGCCTGGACCCCTTTCTCCCTTGAGTCTTTATTAATTCTTAATCGCCTTACTTTATTTTACAGAAAATGTCAGTTTCCCACCCCAGCCTCAGCCCTGGACTTGCATTTGCATAACCAAACATTTATTAGTAAGGTATATTAAAATCAAGGTCCATCCATTCTGAGTCTTACCATTCTGTAGCACAAATAAACTGTCAAAGAGTAAAATTTCAGCTGTTTCTCTCTCTTCATATCCATAAGCCTCTGTAAATAAAAGGGAACGCTATAGATATTTACAATCCCTGTGAAATAAATAGTGCCAACTCTCCCCACAGTTCCTTCCCAAAATCACATATAAACCTAGAAGTCAGAAGGAGTTACCATTCATTTTGACTTAAATTGCATTTTTTTCATCCCACTGTTCAAAGTAACAACAAAGATCAAGACTTCTTTAACCTATGAAGGTTAAAGAAGAAAGAAATCAAAAATAATATTTGCACAAAACTCAGGAAGTTGGAAGAAGAGCAGTTGGGAAACAGGATGCAGTGCTTAGTTTTGTATGCATTGGATCTGAAGTCCCTTGTCTTGACTACACAGGCATCTTGAGTAGGAAGCTGGACAGCCAGGCTCAGAGCAGAAGGACAAAGTCAGGACTGGAGCTTGGAGGACTTGGAGATCTACATAAAAGTGGTGACTAACACAAGGAGAAAAGCTGTGCTCTTCAAAGAAAAAGGAAATAAGGAAAGAACAAAGATTGAGCCCTAGGCAATGCCTCCAGTGAGCAGTTGGTAGGAAAAAGAGAAAAAATAATAACACAGAAGGAGCCTAAGCATTGCAGAGATTGGAAGAGAATCAAAAGAGAATCAAAACTATGTGTTGTCACAAAAGGCACAGCAAGAGAGAACTTCAAGTGGCAGTGGTCAGTAATATCAGAGGCCCAAGGTAGGTCAAGGATAATTGCCTCAAAAGGTCTGCAAAGAGGCATGACTTTCTTACCACGTTAGCTGTGCAGTGTGTTGGGAATAAATTCAGGTTGCAAGGTGGTGGTCGCAGCAGTAGTAACGCTGTCTAACATGTATTAAGCAATTAACATAAGCCCAAGGTTGCCTGATAAAATACTGGATGCTCATTCAAATTTGAATTTTAGGCAAATAATGAAAAATTGTTAGTGTATATCTCATTTCAGATAAACAATGAATAATTTGTAGTATAAGTATATTCAATTTCAAATAAATAATCTGAAATCTAAATTTAACTAGGTATCCTTTATTTTGATTTGTTAAATATGGCATATATGAGCACTACACTAAGTATTTTGCATACACATAATCCTTATAACAGTCAGCTCATTCAGGAGATTTGTCATATTTTGCCCCTCTCTTCCCTAAGAAAGCCTTATGGGATCTGTACTGATAAAAGGGAATCATTCAAGTTTTATAAATTTGCATTGATTAATATAGCTATTTTTTAAGGCACACTGGAGCTGAGAACGAAATGGACACTATACCGTACCTTAGGCAACTTATGATATACTCTTACTCTCTTAGTTCCTCACTGAAAGGAAGCCAGTATGATAACTAAACCTCTCTCTCTCTCTCTCTCTCTCTCTCTCTCTCTGTGTGTGTATGTGTGTGTGTGTGTGTGTTGATGTAATGTTTACTATGTTATCTCTAAAGAGCTTCCAGAGCCACTCAAATGTAAAGTGCTGATTGTCTAGCACCATACTATACACATGATAAGCATTGGCAAGTGTGTTAGGGACATTCAAATCATCTTTTATTCATGAGTAACCATTTAGAAGTTTAAATCAAGTTTTAAAAAAGAATGGATATTTCAGTAATATCTTAAAAGTATAAAGCAGAAAGCAGCAGTGGTATTATTTATTAATAAGTCTTACATTTCCCTCTATATAAACAAGGCAAACATAGGTCCCTAAATTGGCACAGCATGATAGGTTTGGGAATAGTTGAACACATTAGAACTTCTAACTCAATATCTTAATAAGCTCCACTGTTAATAGAAATCTCACAATTTATATGAATCATTTAAGCAATAGACTTTGATATATATTTTTATATAACTTTTATCAAGGAACCAACTCCTCATTATAGAGGTACTTAGGGATATAGTAAAGGAGGCTGGGATTAAGTAAAAGACAACCTGAGATGTTTTTTCTACATCATCATCTACTAAAATTCTGTTTTGGATAAGCCATTCTTTCTCTCTGGGCCTAAATTTTCTCACATGTAACAATTCTTGCCTATTGCACATAGTCATTGTGTGAGCTAATGTACATGAAAGTTCCCCATAAACTGTGAATTCTATGCAAGTGTATTAAGGCTTCATTATTATCAATTATCTGTAAGAATAGAAAGAAATATGGTTCATATAATCCAAACTTGATTAACCTATGATTTTGGAATTCACCTAATGCAAAGTAATTTTGCATTTGACAATGTGATATTTTAAAGACATCATAGTATGGACCAAAGCATTTTCATCTTATTTTAGCCATTAACTGACTGTGTTAGCAGTTTTGTCATCTGAAAAATGGGAATATTATACTCAATGGTCACTCCAAGGTCTCTGTCACCTCTATGATACTTGAATGTATAATGACAAGGAGAGAAGATGCCAACCAAGCATGCTAGGTGATGGTATAAAAGTTAACCTAGATTTGCATTTTTTGCTGCAGAGGGTTCATAAACTGAATAATTCACACATGGAGGATTAAATTAAAATTTTAATATATTAAAAGAAGGTAAATGTTTGATTCCTCCTGTCTCAGGTATTTCTTTTCCTAGCAAAATTCTATCTGATAACTTATTCATCCTGCAAATATTTATGAAGCCAAGTCAGTAATAGGTGTTGGCAAATACAATTATAATTGAAGTCCTTGAGAACAAGCAGTTTATAGTCAAGAGTAGAGACAATCAGAAAACTCAGTTAAAGTACATAATTTGAGTGTTACCATGGAGATGAAGTAAGCATAGAGAGATATTGCCACATCAGAAATTAAGTAGGAAACCAAGCTTTAATAGGTGAAGGAAGGGGTCCCAGAAAAGGTGACATCTCAGATGATCCCTAGAAGGGAAAGAGTAAACTCCATGTTAGTGAAATAGAGTGATGTGTGGAAACAGCGGAACAGGTGTTCAAAGCAGAGAGCACAAAAGAAATAAAAGACGATGCATTTCATAAAATACGGTGAAACTTAGGACACAAAAGTGTCAGAAGAAAATGGAAAGAGTTTAGACAGGAGATCTAAGGACAAAAGAGAAAAACACCTTATAAGTCAATTTGAGGTGGTTTATACTTAATTCTGAGGGCAAATAGTCACCTTTTTACATTGTAACCCTGATAGATATGATTATTATCACTAGAATAGAGAATAAGTTAAACTGTAAACTTTAGAAAGAAGTGAGACTGGATTGAGTAGCTTTGAAGTACAGGTGGGGAAACTGTGAAAAAGTAAAAGGAGTCAAGTTAGATAACCAGGTTTGTGGCTTGGGTGCATGACAGTATTGTTGATTAAGATAAACTGTCAGTCAGTTTTTACTAGGCTTTACTGTCTTAAATATAAGATACAATATAGGTTTATATTGCTATATTTAAGACACATAGATTTATAATGCTATTTTACACAATCTCACAATCTCTACCTTTTAATTGGAGTATATAGACATTTACATTGAGTTATTAGACTGAATTGAAATCTAACACCCAGCTATATGTTTTCTATTTGTCCTGCTTTTTTCTATTCCTATTTTTCCTCTTTTCCTGAATTTTCTTAGATAATTTTTGTGATATTAACTTATATCCAATGTTCACTTATTAGCATTAACCCTTTAAATTCACACCTAATGGATGCAGTGTGCACTATCTGGGGGATGGGCATGTTTGTAGTTCCGTTCTGGCTGTGAAAATGCAATTTATGTAACCAGTGTTTGTATCCCCATAATATTCTGAAATTTAAAAAATATATATTAAGGGGCTACAAATGTTTTTGTTACATGGCTTGAGTCAGGACTATAAACATGCCCATCACCCAGATAGTGTTCTTGTACCCATCAGGTAGGTTTTCGCCCATCCTCTCCTATGCCCTCCTCACTGCTTGATTTCCACTGAGTTTTACTTCCTTCTGTGCACATGTGTGCTCCTCAGTTAGTTCCAGTTTAAAAGCAATTACATGTGGTGTTTGTTTTTCCATTCTTCAGATACATCACTTAGGATAATGGTCTCCAGCTCCATCCAAATTGTTGCAAGAGGCTTTAATCATCCTTCCTTACCCTTCTTCATGGCTGAGTAGTATTCCATGGTACACATATACCACATTTTGTTAATCCACTCATGTATTGATAGCCACTTGGGTTGATTCCACATCTTTGCAATTGTGAATTGTGCTTCAATAAACATTCGAGTACACATGTCTTTTTGATAAAATGACTTCTTTTCCTTTGGGTAAATACCCAGTAGTGGGATTGTTGGATCAAATGGGAGGTCTACTTTTAGCTTTGAGGAATCTCCATACTGTTTTCCACAGAGGCTGTACTAATTTTCAGTCCCACCAACAGTGTATAAGCGTTCCCTTGTTCATCTCAAGTTTACTAATGTTTTGTTTTGAAGTGTCTAATATGCTGCAATTTTTTATTTGATTTGATGTGGATGTGTGTGTATGCCTTTATAATCCTCACCATATTCATCTTTTTAAATCATTAAAGATATTCGCAATTGCTCTTTCAATATCTTTGTCTACTACTTCCATTATCTGTGTTATTTCTGAATCTCTTCTCATTAATTGTTTTTTCTTCTAATTGGGGTCACTTTTCTCTGCCTCTTTAGTATGTGTACTGATATTTTTATTAGGTGCTGGCACCACATATTTTATGCTATTATTATATGGGTTATGTTGCTTTCATTTAAAGAATTTTAGATAGGTAGTAAAGTTATTTTTAGTTTAGTATGATTGTCTAATGATTTTTTTAAGCTTTGTTAGGATGGTTCAAGGGTATCCTTTGCTTTAGGGATAGATTATTAGTAGTAGGCCCAGTACTGAAGCAGGTTTTTCTTGGAATCTTTATTGAATGGCTGCAAGTAATCAATAATAACTCTTTCCTTAGACTAATGGAAAATCAAATGATTTCCATTCCTGCATAAGTTTTGAGTACTATTCAGCTCACAATTTCTTCATCACTTTATTTTCAATTTCATGGATTTTCATGCATATTCAGCAAAGATTCATAAAAACCCCTTTGCAGATTTATGGAACCCTTTTCTGGTGTTATTTCCTCCTCTCTATAACTCTACTCTAAAATTTTCAGCTGTTTCAAACTTCTTGAACTCTGATCATTATCTTATCACGGAAGACTACAGTGATCTACTTGGAATGTCCTTCCCTGCTACACATTCAAGAATGTGCCTCTGGCCAAAAAGCCATCGTTGTCATCAGGTTCACCTAATTTGTTTGTTTTCTCTCAGGGATCATAGTCTTATGCATCCCATTGTTTAATGTCTGAAAAATGTTGTTTCATTTATTTTGTCAAGTTTTCTAGCAGTTTAAGAAGAAAATTATTAATAAATCCATGAAATCTATCATCTCATGTTTTAATTTGGAATAGTTCTTTAATCTTTTTGTTCTTTATGACACTGCCATTTTTTTTTTAATTTCAGCATATTATGGGGATACAAACGTTAAGGTTACATACATTGCCCTGTCTCCCCTCCCCCCTCGAGTCAGAGCTTCAAGCCTGTCCATCCCCCAGACGGTGCACATCACACTCACTATGTATGTATATACCCATCCCCTCCTCCCCCCTCCGACCTGCTCCACACCCAACAAATGTTTGTTTTTCTTTTTGGTTACATTTTATACCTCTGCCTCTCCCTAGCAAGGGTTAGAGGTATGCCTTTCCCCTCCACAATGTTCACCACATCCCTCAGATGTGGGACTACCCCTCTGACCCCCGAATCCCTGGTGAACACTACCACCCTTTGAGCACCATAGTGTTAATCAGTCAGTACCAATTTGATGGTGAGTATATGTGGAGCTCATTATTCTGATCTTGTGTCACCTCACTTTGGATAATGGGCTTAAGCTCAATCCAGGATAATATAAGCCATGCTAGCTTGCTGTCATTTCTTAGAATTGAGTAATATTCCATTGTAAACATATACCAAATTTTAATAATCCACTCATGAATTGATGGACACTTGGGCTGTTTCCACGTCCTTGCAATAGTGAATTGTGCTGCCATAAACATTCGGGTACAGATGTCTTTATAATAGAGTGTCTTATGCTCTTTTGGGTAGATGCCTAATAATGCTATTGTTGGGTCGAATAGTATTTCTATTTTTAGCTCTTTGAGATATCTCCAAATTCTTTTCCACAAAGGTTGCACTAATTTGCAGTCCCACCAGTAGTGTAAGAGTGTTCCTGTCTCTCCACATCCTCACCAGCATTTGTTGTTTTGGGATTTCTTGATACAGGCCAATCTCACTGGGGTTAGATGATACCTCATTGTGGTTTTGATTTGCATTTCTCTAATGATTAGCGATGTTGAGCATTTTTTAATATGTTTGCTGGCCATTATTCTGTCTTCTTTAGAAAAGTTTCTGTTCATTTCCGTTGCCCATTTTTTGATGGGGTTTTTTGATTTTTTTCTTGTTAATTCTTTTGAGCTCTAGATAGATTCTTGTTATCAGATCTTTATCAGAAGTGTAGAGAGCAAATATTTTCTGCCATTCTGTAGGTTGTCTATTTGCTCTAATGATAGTGCTGTGCAGAAGCTTTTTATTTTAATCAGGTCCCATTTGCTTATTTTTGTTGTTGCAGTGATTGCTTTGGGGGTCTTCTTTAAGAATGCTTTGCCTAGGCCAATGTCTGAGAGGGTTTTCCCAACCTCTTCTTCTAGGATTTTTAAGGTTTCATGCCTTAGGTTTAGATCTGTTATCCATCTTGAGTGGATTTTTGTGAGAGGTAAAAGGTAGGGATCCTGATTCATTCTTCTGCATGTAGCTATCCAGCCATTTTTGAAGAGTGCAGGTCAGTTGTTTTTAGGTTGCTCCATTTGGTTTGTCTAATCATTTCCCTGTTACTAAATTCAGAGTATACACACTTGTCAGGAATATACAAAATGATGGTGTGATCTCTTAGTACACATATCAGAAGACAAATGATGGATTGACTCATTATTTTGCAATGTATATTTGGATTCTCTTCTTACCTCGAAATGGTGTGACTGAGACTGCTGTGCTCTCCCTAGTGCTTAAAGTGTATGAT
>CAUYPO010097564.1:0-15715 GCA_963574435.1 Cheirogaleus major | reverse complement strand
CCGTCCTACGTCAGTGCCCCTGCTTCCCCTCCCTCAGCAAGGCCTTGGCAAGATTGCCCTTGGCCAACAGCTCTTGACACTGAAGGAGAGAGATGCTGCCGTCGTCCACTGTCCGCCATCCTGATCCGATCCGGTGGCTTCAAGGTGCCAGCATGGTCGGTTTCCCGGTCAGGGAACCAAAATGTTCCGGCAAGTGTTAACAGCTCTTGACCAGCTCTACGTCGGCAAGTGTTAACAGCTCTCACAACAGCTCTTGACCAGGGAAATAACTGAGCAGCACGTGGAGAGTAGAGAACAGCCTTTATTCTGTCAGCATGCTCCGCTGACTTCTGATCTTCTGACCCCCCCTTCCCCGTTCTCCTCCAGCTTTAATAGGACTCAAAAAGCGTCCAATCAGCAACAAGCTTTAACATCCAATCGGCAACAAGCATTAACATCCAATCAGCAACAAGCTATAACATCCAATCAGGAACAAGCTTTAACATCCAATCAGGAACAGTGGGATTCAAAAATTACCCAATCAGGATCACGCAAGCAGCGTGGCCGGAGGACGGGAGCAGGCGGCCAAGCACAGGGCGTGGGCCCGGACCGGCACACGAGGCCCGGCTCCAGCAGTGCGCACCCGCCCTCTGCGGCCTCCAGCTGGCCCAGCGCAGCACGGGCCTGTGGGGATGCGGAGCTGCAGGGATGCGGAACTGCAGGGAGGTGGCAAGGGGCCGCGTCCCAGCGCCCGACGGTTTTCCCCATCACATAAAAGGAAAAACTGTCAAAGTGGACCCCATCAAAAGAATTTTTGCTCAGCAAAAGCTTGTGTAAAGAGGATGAAAAGAGAAACTACAGACTGGGAGAAAATATTTGCAAATCCTGTGTCTGACAAAGTCCATAAAGAACTCTCAATACCTCTAACCCTTCTTAGGGAGAGGCAAAGAAATACAACGTAACCAAAATGTCAAAAAAAAAGAAACAAAAAAAAACTTTTATCAGGTGGTGGGCAGGTTTGGGGGGAGGGGAAGAGTGTATACTTACACAATGGGTGTGACATGCATCACCTGGGGGATGGACACGCTTGAAGCTCTGGCACTGCGGAGAGGGGGGAGGGTTGTCAGGGGCAATATATGTAACCCTAACAATATCTGTAACCCCATAATATAGTGAAATAAAAGAAAAAAAAGGGCTTCAATAAGTATAGTTGTAAAAGTATCAGAAAAGCTTTAAACATAGTGGTTCAATCAAACCCGCCACTGGTTTTACTTTCGGACTATGAGTGCCTCTAAGGGCAAGTGAAGGTACACCCCTCCCACGTCACTTTCTGTTCTCTCTTCTTAGAATCTTCTGGAGATTTCATGAATGACTGCATTTCATTCATGAACAAGTCTTATCTTTGATGACTATCTAAACCAAAATGGAAGAGGACTTTTATTACAATGGGAATCTAGCAATTCCAAGAAAAGTGGCTATCTATTTTAAGAAATAAAGATGACCTTTCAACCATGCAAGCTGCATCCAGTCATTATAGGGCCTTTGAAGAGCCAAAGACGTCACAGACTGAATTGGCTGAGGACGAATAGGATGGTCTGTAACCCTCACCTCTCTCCAGATGTATAGAGGGCTGTGTGGCTCTTCAGTGAGGACTTTGGTAGAAGAGAAGTTACAGATTAAGAAACTGCAAAACTACAGTTTATTTCTTTTGACCAACCCCTACCCAAAGGAGTGGGAAGGGGTGCTGTGAAACAAACTGCGTCTACATGGGGTGGGGGAGTATGAGGGAGGTCTATATAATTCATCTTTTGGTCAAAGACAAGAATACTTTGCAGAAGTGCAAAACCCAATAGAACCATCATGGTTGATACCTCAGACTACTTCCCCACCTGGCTTTGCTTCCTGAAGGAGGAATGTAGGGAGGGAGGAGGGACAGAGAGAGGAAGACCAAAGAACTCTTCCTCAGGTTCATTGTCTTGCATTTTTGCAGCCTGCCAAAAATATAAAGGCTTTTGTTCATGGTAAGAATATTAATGATTCACATTGTTCAAAATATAGTTTCAAATGGGAAAAATGTTTTCTCTAAATTTCCTTTTAACCTTTAGGTTTTGTGCTCTCTTTGCATTCCCAGATACATTTGGCTGATGGCAAATATGTAGGCATAAGTCATTGGAATAGCAACCAGTATTCAGACAGTTGATTATTTTGCTCAAAATCTGAAATTTAGACAATGTTTTATACACAATTAAACCATTCAAGCAAAACAGTCTCTGGAAGGAAAAAGGGCTCTGCCAAGAAAAGTTGAATATTGTTCATGAAGGATTTTATTGCTACATGAAACACCTTTGCCTGTAATTGCTACTACCAGAAGATGTTAGTCATTTTCTTTCTGAACAAAGACAGTAAAGAAAACAATGACAAAATGCACGCCATAGTCATACATTGAATCCATTCCAAAATAGATATAAACTTATTTAAATAACAGCATAATTTAGTCCATGCTGATTATTGTCTCTAAATTTAAAGTGAGAATATACAAAATACTTGCAAAAAGTTATATAATCATATTCTTTGTGCAATAATGTACATCTGGTTGAATTAAAACAATGAACTCTTTACCAGTGAAAGCCATTTCAAATGGGGTGAGCTTTAGATCACATTGCTATGAGAACACAAAATTTCTGCCTAGAAAAAACACCAACTTTTATCAGATGATATAAATGACTCATTCCATGCTGCACTGCTCATTAAAACTCACATCCACCCACCCCTTTCCTTCAGTCCCTAATTTTCAGAGTATCTGAAGATACTCTGAAATACATTGTCTTGCTCTCAAAACTCACTTCCTAGGACATAATGCTGATTTGTCTATAGTAGTATTGACCACTTGAGTTTTTAGGTACATGTCAGTCCCACACTGAGAATGTGAACAGTGACTTGGCTTCACTCTCAGATCTTGTTGTCTTTATTGTCATGGAATTATCTGACTAATGGCATGATTCATAAAACTATCCACCACTCTGAGCATTTATGGCCTGTTGCCATTCTTAGAAACACCAAACAGACTGTTTCTATGAATGCAGGTGGTGCTTTAGACTCTGTTTGTGTGCCTTTTCATGACTTCTTGACTCATTTTGATCCTCCTCCTACTTAACAACTTTTTTTTTTTCAAATTTCTTGAACTGAGTTTAACAGTGTGTAATTCTTTTAGAGCTGTAGTTCTCAACTAGCTACAGTTTTACCCTCAAGGAGAATTTATCTGGTAACATTTTTGATGTTTCTGGCATCTAGTGGATAGAGGTCAGGGGTGCTGCTAAACATCATACAATGCACAGGACAGCCCCTACAACAAAGAATCATTTGGCTCAAAATGTCCACTGTGCCAAGGCTGAGAACATGGGAGAAACAGTGATAATAGTTCTGTTCAAACAAATTAAAATAATACTCAAGCCATTTGTACAACATGCAAAAGGTCCTGGGAGCAAGATATTCCTAGAAATTACATTGCTACAAAAGCTTCCTCTGTATCCATCAGAAATCAGAAACCATGAATAAGCAGAAATGCCTCCATGGAAAAAGAAAATTAACATAATGAGATTTAAAAATCCACTGATTGTGCCTCTACAGGCTCTTGCCAGTACAGTCTTAGGCTATTGCTTCCTGCTCCACACTGCTCTGTGAATTCAGGGGATCCTTGCAACCCAGCCAGAATGTCTTAAGCTGAGTTTGAGAAAGCTGCCAAGGATACTAAGCACCTCAAGACCAAGCCAGCAGACTTTGAGATACTCTTCATCTACAGTCACTACAAACAAACAACTGTGGGCAACATAAATACAGAAAGGCCCAAGATGTCCGACCTTAAAGGCAAGGCCAAGTGGAATACCGGGAATGAGCTGGAAAGGATGACCAAGGAAGATGCCTGAAAGCTTACATCAACAGAGTAGAAAAGCTAAAATAAAAATATGAAATGTGAGCGACTGGATTTGGTTTCCACACACGCATTTAACCTAAACTGATAACAATGTCTTGTTTTTCCTAATACTGTGGATGATGTGAAATAGTGAAAATAACTAGTTAACCCAGTTCTCGAGGCTGTTCTGGATATAGTTTTAACAAGTTAAAGGGCTAAAATGATTGCTGACCTTCCCGGAGTAGTTTTTATCTGAGATCAATTAAAAGTGTATTTGTTATTTTAAATAAATAAATAATACAATGAGATGAAAATCAGTTATGAGATATAGGGATTGCAAGGAAGCAAAATAACAATAGTAAAATTAAAATTTTTTATTGAAAACAAGAAAAGAGAGATTTGGCAGTTGAATAAAAGCAAAATCTTAGCTAATGAAGACAAACTTGAGAAGCTTTTCAAGAATGTGGGGGAAAAGGACAAAGACATTCAAATAATGACAAGGAAGAAAAAGAAGACAGAGAAGATAAGTCTCACATGAGAATTACAAGCACATCTAAAGAAATATAATCTCTACAGTTGGAACCAAAGTAAAATGCAAGGACATGTATTTAGACTCTCATGCAAAATAATGGAAAGAGACCCACATCAAGAAATTTCCTATAATATTGTTGAGTCATAAGGATATAGAGAGGGAATCCTACAAACTATATACAAAAAACATCAGTATTTCCTCTCTATTGCTACATATCTGGAAACTGTGAAACAACAGAGCTTTCAAGAGAAAACGTTTTTGATGAAAGAATTTGAATCCCAACTAATCTGTTATTCACATATATGAAAAAACAAAAACTCATTCTCATATATGCAAGTTCAAGGCATAAAAACTACTCAAAGTCTCTTATTTTTTTTAATTACTTGAAATTATTCTCCAGCTAGCTAAGATAGGAGTAAAAAAGTAAGAACTCGATATAGAAATTATATTTTTAATAAGCCTTCCAATGAACACTGAAATCATAAAGTTAAATCTAAATGACTGATGTAATGATGGTAAAAAAAAAAAACTAAATTCAAATGTTAAAATAATTTCTGAAAGAGAAGATACATAATATAAAAATGGTAATTTGTAACTTATCATTTTGAAGAGACAACTTCAAGATAATAACAAAATTTTGAATGATGAGGGTAAGAAGTTGGGATAAGTAAAAGTATACTAAATTCCTCATCTTACAAGGGCAAGAAAGAGACCAAATACACATCCTTCATTTTTACAATACATTCTACAAAGATGCAGCACACATTTTCTAAACACCTTCAAGGTCATTGGTGGTAGAATTAAAAGTAGATAAAAACACTTTAAATCTCCAAACATGGTTTTAAATAACAAAATAAAGAAAACAAAAGTTAGAATTTTAAAAAGCAGAAAGAAGAAAACAAAATGATTAAAAACTAAACTTATTACAATTCTTAAAAATAAATTTAACTCCTTCAATAAAGAATAAAAATATGATGAGTAGAAAGAGTAATACCCTACTTAAATTACTTATAAAAGACATTGTAAAATTAAGGATATTTATAAACGGAATACCAGTTTGCAATTATATAATGGATAAATGTTTTAAAAACTAATATTTGAGTTGAAAAGGGTGTAATGAGTCAGGAACTCTCATAGCTTTGTGAAATGTTTCTGGAAAAACTTAACAGCAGGCATTAGGAGCCTGTGACCAGCTAAATTAAATTCTTGAAAATTTTCCTAAAAGAATACAATCTGAGGTGTAGACAAATAGCAATATCTAATTAGTTTTATTATAACATTATTTTAATAGTAAAAACTTTAGACATTTCTTAATGTTCAACATGGGATAAATCAAATATATTATCATATATTCATATAATGGAGTATTATCAACTGTTTAAAATTTTGAGTTTTAAAATTATTTAATAGTATAAATGCTAAATATGTAATTAACAACAGAAGATAAAGTTATAATATTATATTAATTTAAAGAAAAATATATATAGATATACTTAAATTTTAGGAAATTCACCAAAACGGTAATGGTGATAATGTCTGCTCAATTTTTATGTATTTGATACTATTATATATTTTTCAGATGTTCTACAAAGGCTATTCAGTATTTGAATCAATGGATTTTGTTTTTGTTTTAGTTGTTGGATAAGCAGATTAATAACCTGACATAAATCTTAGGAAATTGAACAAAAATAAATAAATAAATAAAGTGAAGTTCTCGGGGATCTACATATGTGAGCATAGAAATTATTGGCAGTAATTCATTATATTTTTTTCTTCAAATTTTTAATTTTTTGCTTTCTCTTTTTGATTATCAGTTTGGGCTGTTAGGGAAAATTCCTTTCAATTAATATTTCTTCATTTCTTAGTGATTCTTCCTTCCAGACAGCAGCTGACTCTTCTTGGGTGTTCATGTGGATTCCCAAGAGTATATTGAATTAACTTTGGGGAATTCAAAAAAAAAAAAAAAAAACAGGAGGGAAGTTCTTCAGGAAGCAAGAGATTTCAACAAATTTAGTAGATTATTTAAAAAAGAAAATCTACATGAAAGCACAGAAAAATTTTAAAGGTTGAAGAAGTGGTAACTATCGAAGCAGAAGAGAAGAAACCCAGAACTTGCAAAAATAAATATAATGGAGAATCAGTAAGAGATGTAGATTGAAAACAGGTTAATTTATTAAAAGTCAATAAAATATAAAACCATAAGGCCACTCAATATCTTCCTCCAGCTTCTGTCACACAGAACACCCAAAGATGAGTACGTGCACCCCTTTCCCAAGACAAAAAGTGGAGATATTCTCTTAAGTACCTGAACACAGTTTTCCAAAATAAATTAAGACAGGTGTTTGGGGTGTCAGCACCACTGAGCAAATCTCATACATGATGGCCTTCGGGGAAACTGAACAAAAGCCAACCAATTAAGGAGCCCATGCCTTAGCATGCAGACAGAAAAATAAATTAAAGCAGTCTATGAAAAAAAGAAAATGTTAGAAGAAAACAGACCAATATCTCCAAATGTCTGAAAAGGTGATTTTCAACCTAAAAGTCAATTTCCAGCAGAACTAAAAATCAATGAAATGTCGGAATAAAACAAAGACATAGATCAAATATAAAGACAGGATATAGATAGAGCCAGACCTGCAAAGACACAGAAAGTTAACTCCCACACACCCTTTATGAGGTAGTGAAAACGAAAGTAATATAGTCTGTAGCAAAAGTAATTAATAGAGTAACTAAGAGTGATACGACTATATTGAGAGAAGGGAAGGAGAGGGATGATGATATAAGTAAACTAAATCATCAACTATAGTTCCAGGGAGCCAGCATTTAGAGATATAAATATAAGCATCACAATAATGCAAAGGAGGAAAAGTTAAAAGAGCGTGGTGACACAAAATATGGTTACTTTTTATTATCATAAGTCCTTCTATCCTAAATTATTGTTAAATTATGCACATGAATACTTTTTAAAACTATAAAACTTTTTAAAGGAATGGTAGCTGAGGATGTAGAGAGAGTGTATTCAGCCAGCTAATTAGAGAGGAGGTGGTGCTCCTCACCCTAATAACCTTTGGGGAAATAAGTTGACAGGGTGAGATCAAAAAAAACTATGTCAATTGTTTTTTAATGTAAAATTTGTATACTTATATGGTGATTGAAATGATGCAAACACAGAGATTAATAATACTTTTGTGCTCCATCCATTGCAGGTAAATAGGCAGTACCCAAGCTAACCATGAAGCAAGGACCATTTTACAAAGAAGACTGACACCATATTACTTACCTCCTTGTCCATTTACCCATCTCTACATGCTTATCTTCAAAACTTGAAGTAGTATCAAGGCCGATGGCTTGGAAAGCTTGGAAATCTAAGTTTATCTGAACTGTCTCTGCAGGGAAGCTTCACTTTAAAAGACTTCCTTATTATGTTTATTCAGCTTGATCAAACTGCACAATAAATAAGTGGGATTCAAGATTGGCTGATATTTTACACATGATTCACAGAAGATACACAGTAAAGAAACTACTGGAAGAATTCTAGTCTTTTACAAAGGATCAGGTTGACTTACTTGCTCTTTTCTGTGGAACCTGAACTGCCATCTTAGTTGAAATCCCATATGGAAATTTTCCCCTCAAAAGTCCTAGCATGAAGCCATGTGTGATGGTCTGGTGACTCTATAACCTTCCCCAGAAGCTGTATTTCATTAGAAGTAAGGATGGGGACAGTTCCGTCCGAGATCTATGCCAGTTTTGCTGGACTCTTCCCAACATGCTTAAAGAGATTTTGGCCAGATATTAAGCATCTAATGCTACAATCACCACCTTACACAATCATATCTAATAGCTGAATCGATTGCTGACACACTCCAACAAAAGGTCAGTCTTTGTCTCAATTACATATTTTTAAAAATGTGTATAGTGACATCATATTTAAGCTGTCCCTAGTAAGTCTTATCATCCTAAAGCAAATATCCAGTCTGAGGCTGTGGATCAGGGATGCCTAAAGAGGAAGACGGAAGGCAGTGGGCAAACAGGTGTTATTGGGTTTATAATGATTAAACACATCACACTGGCCTCAAAAAACAGGAGTCATTATGGCTAAATTATTCATGAAATTCATGCCTTGATTCATATCAACCACTTCCATTCAGTAACACAGGCCAAGGAGGAATATATTTAGGGTGCTACTAAGTCCATCTACTGTGCATTTATTTGGCTTTTACTTCATATCCTAGCCCCCAAGACAAAGTGGGATCTTCTGTTGTAACGGAGGTCATGGAAACCTGAAGTTAGTGAAGCTCTAGGCTACAGACGGGATTGGCCAACTTTCTTGATCAATAAGGAAAGATTCAGGGTACCTGGTAACAACAAAATAAACGTGGACAATGACCAAAGAGCAAATAGATTTCTTCTCATAAAGCACTGCCTGGTACATAGTAAATGCTTGATAAACGTTTTTGAATGAATGAACTATTACACCAACTCTGATCAAATGGTAGCAACAACCACCTGAAGAAAGCTGAAGTGAGAAGATTGTGTCAAGGGCAGACCCCATAGGAAGGAGTTTGTGAGCCTTTACCTACGTCTGCCACGGGTTCTAGAGTGGTGAGTGTCCCCACTGTGCTGTAAATCTGCCATTTCTGTTCCAGAAACAAGTGAATTTTCAACTATGCATTCCTAAAAGTCCTAACAGAGTGGTAAATAAGAATGGAGACATAGATTTAATCCCTGGTAACTAAAGATTATGTTAGCTAAGTAAGAATGATTATTATTCATGCCAGTGGACTGTTATTTGTTCCTTTTAGTTTTTGACAGCCATAAGCTACCAGAAAGTCAAGCATGAGTTCAGTTATTTTTAACAGTAATGAAGTTTTCTGGCTGAAGTATGTTCATCTTCTGGTCATTACTACTCCCCAAACACTGAAGACCTTTTGCTGAAGGCAAAAATGATAAAATGGTGTCATTTTACAACTCATGAGGCCACCAACAGAGCCTGCTGCAATTCTACCAAACATCATATAAATCTAGAATAATCTTTTCTTAAAAGTGATATTTTAGAGATATCTTTCATATTTTATAAGAAATAATTGAAGAAGAATATGGTAGCAAGCCATATAGATATATAATGGCTGAACTATTCCCAATCATGGAAATGATTAGCATAAATACATAATTTTTTATACAATGGCTATTCAATAACTTTAGAGAGTCACTGCTAGCAAACTTATTTTGTACATTTCTGTTTGGCTTCTGTTTTCTAGCTGTGTTGAAGCCTACACAAATAAAAGACTCTAATGTCTGCAGAATTAAGTGGTAAAATGAACAACGTAGTTTTGAATAATGGAGTGAAAGGCCTGAATCCGTCCAGGCTGTAATTTTGTTTCTATCTCTTGTAGGCTGTTTGACTTTGAGCAAGTTACTCAGCCCTCTGTAAAATGACAATAACAATATTAACATTGCAGGATGCTGTAAGAATTGACTGGGATAATGTATACCAAGAACAGTACCTGTCACATGAGAGTTACATGAGATACTCAAGGTGCCATTATGGTGATAAGGGGGGCAGAGAATATGCTTTTTAAAAACTTTTAGTAAAATACCTGGGAAAAAATTCAAATTGTAGCAAATACTATTTTTTAATGTAAATAAAAGAATAAGAAAAAATGCCTGCCCCTCCATTTAGAAGTAATGGCATTAGTATCTCTTATGTTAAAGCAGTCAGGCTTTGTGAGAGATGACTCCAATAAAATGGGGAGTAGGGTAGGAGAGAGTAGGAGGAAGAGTCTCCAGGTGAACAGTGGGGTGAAAGTGGGGAAGGCTCTGACCCATGCAGTCATTTAGAGATCCAGGATCCTTCTATCATGAGACCTCATGATTCTCTAGGGCCTTGGAGTTCACAGCTGCATCCTCTGCATTGGGCTAGTAGGTGCAGGTAAGAGAGAATATGAGGGATCTTATAGGAGTGAAAGAAAGAAGAAAAGGGGGAGGGGCTAGATGAACATATATAGCATCGTCACTTCCATAAAGGCAGACACCAAAATGTTGCCTTCAGGTAAGTGGACATGTATCAGAAGAAGAGAGCCAAAAGTTTCACTTCGAATAGCATGCAGAGAAACCAAAGTAACATAAGGAAGAGGCAAGATTTAAAACTGGCTCCTGACTGTCAGCAAATCACAGGAGTCAATACAAGCCAGGGTTAGAGCCAGGGCACTTTTGGTACTAAAACCATCAAGTACAAGAAAGGAAGCAATGTCAGGTCATACTGAGATAAGCATACTCAAGCAGATCAGCCTGAGACTCAGGCAGGAAAGCGAGCAAAGCAATGTGGAGTTGCATTCATTCTTCATGGGGGGAATGGAAAAAGAGGGTCAGAGATAGGCAGGACATGCAAGAGAGTGGGGTGTGAGGCCGGCACCATGGCCTGATACCCCAGAAAAGACTCCAGGAAGAGCCTTTCAAAGCCAAGGAGTCTTTACAGGTTGTCAGGAAGGTGATTCCGAAAGGCACGTGCAATGCTCACAGGCACACAAACACACACACAGAGGAAGTCACAGCAAGGAATCTGCCTTGGTCTAAGGATGGAGGATTTTAGACCAGGATAAACCACGTGGGATCAAGTGGGCTGATTTTGAAGGCAGACTCTGAATGGTGTTATCAGTGATATTTTCATACTCTTTTTTTATATTTTCAAAATTCCTTATAATGAGCATATACATGAATAATTTTTAAATGCTTCTTAAAATGTAAATAAAAACATAGAAATGATTGGTAATCTAAGAAAGGGAAACAGATGATCTAGGGAAGAGGACAAACGTATTCCTTTCAAGGTTCTTTAACATTTCAGAGGAGTCCTGAAACAATTTTAGAATTTTTGAACTATTCCAAGCCCTCACCAGTGTTTGTCATTTTGGCCAACCCTTTTGGCTTTCCTGGTGTGACCAGCAGTAAAAGTGTTTATCATGAAGATGGGTTTCCTTTGCTTATTTCAGAAACAGCAGAGCGGAGTGAAAATAGTTCATTTTTGTAGCAAGGCTGGATGGAGAAGAAAGTTCAGAAAGTAAAAAAATAAGGTGTGGCAGTGGAAAGAAGAGTAGCTTGGGAGGAGAGGAGGCGGACCAGCAGCCTTATGTGTTATCCAAAGAACCGCACGCAGACTATTTTGGAGCAAAGAATGGACTGAGCAACCCAAACTCTGGCCCCTGTTGCTCCTCCTAAGATCACTAACACAGGCTGTGCCCACGTGGTGTATATCAGCAAGAAGGATGGGGCGGGGCTGGGGGATGGGAAGTAAAGGGCACTGTGGATTGATTGACTTATGGGAGTTTGGGGAAAGTAAATTGGTGAATCATCTCAGAAATAATTAGATAGGTCATACTCTTAATAAACTGTAGTCCTATTAATATCACTCCTTATGATTCCATTAAATTAATTAATCAAAAGAATAAGAAAAAATGTAAATACTAAGGTTTTTTTGCTGTATTAGGCATGTATATTTATTTTTCCAGTACTGCACTTTTCTGGGAGCCACCCCTCACATTTGTATACCTTCTGTGGATCAGTCCTCTTATAGACGTGGACCTGCCGCTAGTCCCCACTGTTGGCAAGGTAGGGACCTGACGCTTACCGAGACTCCAGCTCCTGGCCACGTGAGTTGGTCCAGAGATGAACACATGATTTCACAATGGCCGTCTCTATCTTTCCTTGCTGGGTGTTTAGAACCAGGACAGAGAAAGAGGTAGTCTCTCTTCAGTGGTTAAAATGTAATGTCTAAAATTCTGGAATTTGTAGATAGCCATGTCTTCTGTTATTTAGGTTGAAAAAAGACAAAACGGTAACTCTGGCTGAAGCAGGAAAGGAAAATTAAACAGATACACAGAGAGAGGCAGATCTGACAAATGGGAAAAGAAGCCTTCAAACTTCTGCAGTGGTTCTAACATTCAGACCCACCTTGTCCTTTTTAAATTCTTGGTTACTGAAATCTTTCTGAATTCAATGATTGCCTCATTATTCATCTCATAAATTCAACCTATTTCAAGAAGAATTCCTATCCATCACAACAAACAGTTCCCAAATTAACAAAGCTATTAATTTTGTACAAAGGAAATGCATTAAAACTAAAATATATGTCAGTGGGAGAGGTTAGTAAAAGGTGTTGCATAATTATGCTTCTTTTAAAATCATAATCATGAAAACAACACAGCAATATAGAAAAACACTTTTGTGAAAAAATCAGAACAGAAAACTCTGTGAACATTCTCATTGCAACCATGAAAAAGCTTGTATTATATATCCCTAAATATTAGAAAACAGGATGGAATAATTAAAATGTGCCAAAATGTTAAAATTATATTCCAGGAATCAAAATGAAGTATAATCAGAAATTAAATAATTACATATATACATAATCTAATTAATATTAAATATAATCAGTAAACCAAATGTTCAGGGGTGCTAGTAGAAGGAAGTTCTGGTTCTGAATTCTGGTTCTTTACTTAGAAGCCATGTGACCTTGAGCTAGGTAAGTACAGAACCAGAATTCAGAGCCAGAACTTCTCTCACTGCCACGTTTATCTATTTCCACTAAATTCTGACACACCACGTATTTGATGATGACGATGATCATGATGATGATAGTGAGGTTTCCTGCAGAATCGGGATTAAACTCATTCTGCATGATCTTTAAGAAGCAGATGTTCAGTGGGGACAGATGATGTCTGCTTGCCACAGAGAGGCAGTGCTTGTCTCGGTACTCAGGGCTGACAGGACAGGGAGTCTCAGAGGCCTGCAAAGCCCAGTTACTGCGAATGTAAGCAGAGGCTGCAGCTCTCCTCAGCTGGAAGGTTGAAGGGTAGGGGAATATGGGACTTTTCAAGGCCTCATTTAAGCTTGAGCTTCTTCAGCCCTGTGATTCTGCGATTCTGTGATGACGATGGGGCAAAATTTTAGCAGCAAATCACTTGACTTCTCAGCTTCCTCCTGTTCTGCCAAGAAAATCACAACGAGAAATCATCTCACCCCAGTTAGGATGGCTATTTTCGAAAAGATGAAGAACAACAAATGCTAGCAAGGATACAGAGAAAGGGGAACACTCGTACATTGTTGGTGTGAATGTAAATTAATGCAGTCATTATGGAAAACCATATGGAGGTTCTTCAAAAAACTAAAAACAGAATTACCATACTATCCAGCAATCCTACTGCTGGGTACATGTTCAACACCTGCTTTTTTTTTATTGGCTTCCATTCCTTCCCAGTGTCACTTGCCCACTCTACTCAGGGCTTTCCCAAATAAACTTTTTAAATTATTGGATTCTTTTCAAAATCCACTTCTGGAAAAACCAAACTCTTGGAGATAGACTCCTTTCAAGTTATAACTTAAGGGAAATGTTAACCAGTGGTTTAGGAGAGAGATTAAAGTAAAAGAGAATAAAGTCACTGGAGAAGAGGCAATATCAATCCTGAAGGATTGGGGATTATACCAGAGGAGAGAATAAGGGTGAAGTGACTGAGACTGAATTAGAAGTTTTGACATAGAAGAAAGTGACAGAACATCCAGGGAGTGTGCAGAAGGTTTGAAAAGAAAGAGGGGAGAATGCTACAAAGATCATGTCAACTTCACAAGAGGAGAGGATGCTGAGTGAAGACAGTTGAATCAGACACTGGTGTGGTGGGACTAGGTCTTTTCTTATTAAAGCCATTCTCTTCACACCCTCTCACTCCCAGGATACAGCATAGCTAAATTGTTGCTATATTGATTTCGGTTAAATTAATGTTTTCAAATAGGAAATGCCACGCTTAGGGCAAATTATGTTCCCTGTGAAAGTGATGTGAGTCACCTAATGCTTCCTTGGCCTAAAAGGTCCCTCTCTACCTCCTTTACCTAGAAAACTCTGCTCATCCTTCAGGAAGCAGCTGAGGCTTCATGGAACCCAAGGAGTTGCCCATCTTGAGTACCTGGATCTCCCTATATAATTGTACCTTTATGTATTTTGTACACCATTTCCTCTAGGTTGTGAGCTCCTTGAGGGAAGGGATCATTCACTTGTCTCTGTACCCAGTGCCTGGAACATAGTGGGGCCTAATAAATGTTTACATTTATACTTAATCTGTCAGTACTAAGCTATGCTCTTCTGTAGATGACCTTGCTTGACCTTCATAACACCATAAAATGGATGCTTTTATTATCTCTATTTTTCTGATGAGGAACTTGAAGTTTGGAGAACATAAAAACTTGGCCTGAGTCATTCAGCCAATAATTTTCAGAGCCTGAATTTAAATGCAGGCAAAGGTTTCTGACTTTAGAGCCTAATTTCTTAACCACTGACCTTTATTCCTTCTCTCATCTTCTCTAGACTGCATGAGATATATATATATAAAATATATCTAATGTGTATATATATATATAAAATGCAATTTTTATCTGGCTTTCCCTTAGGAAAAAAGGGACAAATGACCTTATAGCAAAATCTTTCTAGACATGACCACAAATGCTCAGGTTGTCTAACTGACTGGTATTGTGTTTATGCAAGCTGCTAGGACTTAACAAGACATTTACACCATACCATTGGGGATAATGCCCTCTCTAGGGACAGGGTCAAATGCATCCCCAAAGTGCACAGTGAGTTTTGTGAGGCACTGTCCAGGTCTGAACTTTCTACCACTGCCTCAGCAAATAAGCATCAAGATGAAGATGACCTTTAGCATAGAGTGTTTAAAGCAGCATGTTTTAAATCCAGAGGTTGTATCACCTAATTTGCAAAGCAATTCATCCTCATCTTACTTACCAGCATGCCATTTCCAGAAGAGAGCACTTGGTGTTAGAGATGGAATTAAGTAAAGAAATATAAGGCTGTCATACGTGTGCCACATAATCAGTGTTAGCTAACTGGCATCTGAACATCAACAGTCTGTAATATAGGTCTGTAATATAGGCCTTAAGTGTGGCCTTTTGACTGAATCCAAATTTTACAGAACAAGGCCTTTTATTTTTATTAATACATTTTTGTTCATCTTCTATATTTTTATTTTATTTTTAAAATGAATGTGTTTAAAATACCGAAGAGTAACATAAGTTTTAACAAAAGAATCCTACCTGATTGATTGGCATAATTAGAACATTAGTAAGTGATAAGGGCTAAATTGACAGCTGCTATGCTCGTGATTTACTTCTAACTTCCCTCACGTGACTGGTGCCACCACCACAAGAGGCTGGCTGGTGAGAGTTTAGGGGGCTCAAGTACACCAGTCTGTTAACAACTTTTGACAACAGTGCACTTTGTTTCTGTTTGAAGTATAAAT